>VOQK01026298.1:13288-24871 GCA_015052645.1 Benitochromis conjunctus
CTGACAGGAGTATCGAGAGTTGGAGTTTGTTCTGCCTTTCTCATTACATAAATTATGCCTCCTGGCAATTCACTTCCATTCAGCCAATTCTCAGTCAGATTTGTCATTGGTGCGCCCCGAATACCATGACCTGGGACAAGTTTTTTTGTAAGAAGAAAACGCTCTTTCGCTCCTAACAGACCTTGCGAATGTGCCACTGATCTGTTGCCAGGTTGAAGGCCATTGCCTTCACCAAGCCTGATTTGCTCAACGCGTGTCGGTTGCATTTAATGCACCCCGGGTCATTTTAGATATGTTATTAAGCCTTTCAGGTTAATCAATGCACCAGCAGATTTCCAGGCTTTAGTTAATGATGTGCTGAGGGTTTTTCTGAACAACTTTGTATTTCCAACAACACAAAGAAAATCTCCAACAACACAAAGAGATCTCCAACAACACAAAGAAAATATAATACAAGTATTAGAGCATCTATAGGAAAACAGGCTCTATGTGACAAAAAGCAAAATCAAATTCCATGTCACAAAAGTGTCTTTTCTGGGCTACATTCCTGAGAGTGGGCAGATTAAGACTGACCCCAGGAAAGTTAAAGCTGTCTTGGAATGGACTAAAGACAGTTGCAAAGACTGCGTGTACTATGTTTTATAAGAAACTACAGCCAGTTTGTTTCACAGTTAACCTTTCTCATCTCAGTCTCCAGGTCGGTTAAATGGAATCCCAAAGCCAAAGAATCCTTCTCTGAACTCAAGAGACGGTCAAGTCTGCACTTGTCCTGGTCACCTGACCCTCATAAGAACTTTGGGGTCGAGGTGGCTGCTTTAGACTCTGGAGTGGCAGCCACGTTGTCAGAATACATCTGCCTTCTTTTCCCATGATCTAACTTTTGCAGTTGCCCCCTACAGATCCTCCAGCAGTTACATGACAAGGTTGGGGACTCCAATATCGAGTGGATTTGGAGGCATATGAATCAGAAGAAAGATCTTGTATTCCCTGGGCATTCATTTTGGATCCATGCAGACTTCTACAGGGTGCACCTAGACAAGCCAGGAAGGGCTTTAAAGGTGATCACTATTGTGGGGCAGCCGGACGGACTGGAAATCTGTTTTCTTGTTTATTAAACTCTTTTTACTATTGAGTATCAGATGGTGTTAGTGGGCTGGCTCTTCTCTCTGGGTCTGTCCCTGGGTGGAATTTCTCAGTTAGAGCAGTCCTTGCTGCAGGTGCTTGCATCTGATAATCAAGTGTGGAGTACAGAATTATTAGCCTATATATCCTTTTTTAAGAGTATATCCAAAGTGCTGTTAAACAGTGCAAAGAATTTAAGACACAGCTTTTCCAAACATCCTTTTTTGTGTTTTACATACAGAAACAAAATAATTTCACAAAAATAAAACAAAAGACCTACCAGGGTCAAAATTATTATAGATTGTAGGTCCCTGAATCTAATAGTTAATTATACAGTATATCCTTTTTGCTAGATAACAGCCTGCAGTCATTTGTTGCCTCACACACCTCTTCTGAGCAATCCCAGCCCATTCTTCTTTGGTGAATCTCTCAAGCACCTTCACAATTGATGGTCTTTTGGCATGAACCTTGGTCTTCAGTTAACCCCACAGATTTTTACTGAGAACCAAGTCAGAGCTTTGTGAAGGCCAGTCAATAAAATTTGCTTTGGCATTCTAGAGGTAGTTCTTCACCAGGAGCGACATGTGTTTTGGGTCCTTTTGGAAGACAAATTGATGACCCAGACCCAGTTTGCTGCTGAGATATAAAATATGCTTGAGATATTCTTTCAAAATCTTCACATATCCTTTTTTCTTCATGATTCCATCCACCTTGACAAGACCTCCAGTTCCAGACAGCCTGAAGCACCCCTGTAGCATGATACTCCCACCTGGTCTCACTGTGGGGATGGTGTTTTTTGGGTGGGATCCCTCTCTTCTTCCTCCAAACACATGCAGTATCTCTATGGCCAAAGAGCTTTGGCTTTGCATAATCTTTCCAAAGGTCCTGCTTCCACTACACATAATCTTTGTCCAGGTTGCCCTTAGCATACTTCAGTCTGGCTTGAACTTACAGATAAAGAGTTTTTCAAGGTCTGCAGCCACACAGTCTGTATAGGTTTCTAGTGATTGTCTTCTTGGTGACTACAATTCCTGACTTGTCTAAGTCACATACTAGTGTCTTGGCAGTTGTCCTGATGTTTTTGGACACATCTCACATTATTTTACTTTCCAGGCTTGTTCTGTATTGTGTAACTCTCTGAGTTTCTTGGTGATAGTACTCACTCCAGTTCTTGACACTTGGAAAAACTGTGAAAACTTTGTATACCCATCTCCAGGTTTGTGAGCATTAACAACTGACAGAGCTCCCATATGCATACCTGTAGTGCTGCTTCCCACCAACTACTCTCTATCAGCAAGCCATTCACTCCTTAACTGTTAACAGTTTAAATTTGCCAACTTTTTGCCTTTTTCCCAAGCATGACAGTATCATAGATGGTATAAAAGATGGACACAGCGACTGCGATGTCATCTGTTGGTCTTTGAAGTCCTGTTTTTAAGCCTCAAAATAACGATTTCCACCATCACCACCTTTGATCCAAAAAAGTAGATATGAGAAGTATAAGTGGGTTTGAGTGTGAAACCAGATGCTCATTAACTGATGAGTTGTGATTAACTGGTGTGAGCACGTGGTTTCATACTACAGATAATCCTTCATTTTGAAGCTTAGAATGACCAAGATTAACAGATTAGACAATTTTCTATTCACCCAAAATGAACAAGCCCATAAACTCAACAGTAAAATGTTTATAGAGGTTATTCAGTGAACCACACGTCTATTGTTTATTGGGGTTTGCACTACCTACTTCCATCTTTCATACCATGCATGATTGTTATTGTATTAAAAATATATAAGAATGTAAATCTGTTTTTAATGCAGTAGTTGGTTTGAATGGAACTACTGTCAACTGTACAACTGCTGTCATGACATAAATGAAGTGGAATGCAATAATTCCCTGTAAGTTGTAGACTGAAAATTACTTAGATTTAGACTTTTCTGAGGCACTGAATTAGAGCAACAGGTGCGTCTGATGGGACTGGAACTAATGTGAGATGTCACAAAACTCTGAATTGGCTGAAGAAGGACGTGAGGTAGAAATGACTTCACCTTTCGCTGATGTATGGAGATTCTGCATGGTTCACTACAACATCTTCCATGCAAATGTTGGTCTTGATTATGCAAATATATTATTATGTTAATGGTGTCCAACTTTAATAATGCATGATGTTGGCATACTGATAATGCATTGCATTTATTGTCATGCAAATTCTAGGTTCGATGCGTATTAATTGGCACTTATCAGATATTTTTTACTTTAATAACAAGTAGGGTAAAGTGCTTTTCTAAATAAACTGTAGATGTTTATCCATACTTTTTTCATTTTTTCTTTTAGGCCTGTGTGTCTTATGGTATGATTCACTATTCAAGATCATAGATCTTTGTTAGGTTTAACAGCTGACTGCTATCAGTCCAGTTCTTCTCTTACAAGCTTTCTGAGCAGCCATCATCGACTTTCAAAAACCAGAATCTGATCTGTTTGATGGCACGGTCCCCTTGCTAACAGGGAGTAAGATGTGAGTCATCCTCACTCCAATGCCCACTTCCCTTAGCAGAAAAACTTAAAACGAGCTTTTGCCAGCGTCACAGGAGAATACCTTCAGAAACACTCTTTTGCTTTTTTTATGTTGTTGTCAGATTGGCGGTGCTTGTGGAATGTTCACAGGCACTTGGGGACGAGCGCATAGTGGTGAGTGGCAGACCGACCAACTGACAGCCAGTGAGGCTGTCTCTGGAGGATTCCTACTGAGGAGGTGTCGCTGAGTGAACTATCAGAGGCTGTGATGTGCATTAGGCTGTGCAAGAGACCTCCACAATTTTTTTTTTGTGGCTGACATTATGAGAGATTCATTAGCTGTCTACTGTTTTTTTCTGATCATTACTCATCAAAGGGTTTCATCTTTCTAGACAGTGATTGACAGGTTGAAATAACTTGATTTCTACCTCTCCGACAGATTTTATCACAGCACATACTGTACAAGAACTGTGATCTGTTCATCTGTTTTTCTTTACCATGGGGAGAATTTCATCTTGTTTTCACCACAGTAGTTTCTTATATGATTATTATTTTGGCCATAATACCACATCATGCATAACTGCCGCCGGAAACATCCAATTAGTAGCACTCAGGTTATGTTAGCTTAGTTAAGACCATATATGCACACACACACACTCATGTCAAAATGTACAAACACACAGAGACATGCATGCAGGGAAGGAATGGACTAAGAAAATGCATATAACCACTTGCTGTTTCCACATGAGTGCGCTCATTGGGAATGGGGGATGGGAAAGCTGAGGTGTGTGAGGGGAAAAGAGGAGATCATGGCGGCAGCAACAGTGGCAGCGGTATGGTGGTGGCAATCTCACCCAATCATGAGTAGTGGGAATGACTTCATTAGGAGGGCCTGTAGAAACCTGGTGCCTGGGAATTGCGTTTGTGGTGGAGACTAGAGGGAGGGAAGAAGTGGAGAGGGAAGCTGGAATAAATCCTGAATCCTTCTTTTATCTGGCAAGTGATGGAGAGATCCAAATCAACAGTTGTCAGTCAGATGGGCCCCAGGGCAAAGGCCTCCAGCAGTGGGGGTGGTTGGATGGATAGTGAAAGGATGAGAGTGAAAGTGGGGGGCTTGCAAGGACAGGGTCTGACTGTTGAGCTGAGTGTCAACCCAGGTTTTTTCCACAGGTTTATCACATCATTTCCCGGTTCACACACATTGGTATAGTGGATTTTCATTAGCTTTTTTATCATTTTTAAGCTAGTTAAAAGGTAGTTTTCAGCTTTGAACCTAATATGACTTTTATCACTGGCTTTTGCTGTTTCAATACTTTATCTATTAGCTTATTATGTTAATTTTACACTTTTAGTTAAAGATTTTAACCATTTACCTGTTTCATTTTGCTCCCGGTTTTAACTCCCTTTTGATTCATTTTAGCATGGTATAAGATCTCATTAAGCCACTAAGGTCAAATTTGTCATTGGTGATAATTAACCATAACTTAAGCAATCAATGTAATTAACCTACTTAACTTGGGCAGTCAGACATATATTTTTTTTAATGAAATTGTTGTCCCAAGTCATAGCAATCACAGAACAAATAAGAAGTCTTTCCAAAAGACAAACCAAAAGTTTCATATTTTTTTAAACAGTCAATCCATTAAGCTGGCTGATTTAACCATTTATCTATTAGTTCAGTAAGGAAAGATCACTTGGAAGAACTGAACATGATTTATTGTGATAGACATACTGATGTATTTGGTGATTAGAAAACAAATTCCAGTGGTGATAGGATTTAGGATACCACCTTCTGCAGTGTAGATGCTGGTGGTGGTGAAGATGTGGCCTGAGGTTTGAATAGCGCTCTGGTTGAGGTGCCTGAGGTAGAGATGGGGAGGAGGTGGGTTGCACAAAACCCAGTCTAAAGGGAGAATGACAGAGCAAAGAATTAAACCATGTGAAGCAGAGGCTGATTGGCTCAGAGAGCGCGGGCAAGAGGATGACTGGACTAGAATAATGATGTCAGTTGACAGCTAAGAAAGCAGTAATCATGTACAGAACAGAAAAGCAGCCTAACACCCAGGAAAGCAGGCAGATGAGTGATTACAGATCTTCCTTATTGAGCTTTATTTCTGGCTACATATTTGAATCATTTGAATAATTATCCATGAGTTTTAACAGCAAACTAACTTTTTTCAACCTTTTTGTCATTTTAACATTTTCTCGAATGCTTTGGAATTCATTTATCTATTTTTGATCTGTTTTTTTCATACTTTTATTCTCTTACATATGAGTTTTAGCCATTTTAATAATAAATCTTCTTTTCCCACTAAGCAGATATTTATTGCTTATTTTTTAAACCATTTATGTTTTAATTTGACTTACTTTTAGTAGTTTTTAATGTTCATTAAGTATACAGTGGAACCCCAGGTTACAAGTTAAATCCGTTCCAGAACTGAGCTCGTAACCCAATCTGCTCGTAACCCAAACGAATTTTCCCCATTTAAAATAATGGAAATGAGATTAATCCGTTCCAGCCCTCCCAAAAAGTCCCCAAAATATCATAAATAATGGAAAAAAACATGTTTTTAAATAAGAAAAAAACATCAAAATACAAAAGATAAACCAACTTAAGAAAATGTAACCTTAACTTGGCGGCAGACGATTGCAGTTAACGGAGAGCGGCTGAGGAATCAGGGAGGGAGGGAGGACTAGATACGTACTGGCACAATACCTAGATTATGGTACGGTACACGTGCGGTAAAACTAAAACAACACTTTCTTAAACTTCAAACAAAACTAAAAGTGCACTTTCTTAACTGCATGAATTGTAAAAAAATAAATTTTCTAAACTTTAAACTTAGCCTATGTACACTTAACATTACGTAGAAACATATGATACATTTTACAACAATCATCTGTTTTTGCCTTTTTGGCTGCATTTTCGGCACCTTCACATAAAAAAAAACAAAAATTGCACTTTCTTAACTGTACCTACGTACGGAAGTGAGCCAAGCAGGTGTCATCATAAGGGATAAGCCTTTGAAACCGCTCTGGGTAGAAGGGGGAGAGGTTTCCAGGTAAGAAAGGCGAAGCAGAAACTAGCGGTGACGTATCGGAGCTCGGCTCATAAAACGGGCAGGCCTCGTAAACCGGGCAGAAATTTTGCTCGGATCGCGGCTCGTAAACCGAATTACTTGTATACCGAGCTGCTCGTAACCCAGGGTTCCACTGTATTTAACTAAATATTTTAACAGTATTTCACTTGTAGCACATTGTTTCAACTTCCTTGTTTTCTTTGTAACTATCTTTCAAGGACTCTTAAATTGCAGGATTTAAGAAAAGCTGGCTCAATGTATTTTTGAAGTGCAAACCCCATACAAGACAAGGCAACTGCAAACCATCCAACAGGTTGAGGATTTAGATCTACCTTACATATAAAATTTTACTCATACAGAATTATAGAGTTGTAAGATACTATATATAATTTATATAATACATATAACGTATATATAATGTTATATACACCAGTTGAAAAGTAAACAATCTTTGACAAGTCACTCACATGGCTTAAACAGTAAGTACAAAATCAATTTGAAAAAGAAGTGGACAAAAATTACTTCCTAATATTACATTTTTTCATATGCAAAACACACTAGTGATTTTTAAAATTTAGAAAAAAAAAAGTTAATACACACACCTTCAGTTTGAACTTTCCTTCTTCTCTGCTTTGTTTTTATTTTCACAATATTCCACAGGCTATCTAAGAACCTAGTCCTCATTACTATACAAAAGCAGGCTGTTTTGTAAAAAGCATAGTTTTCATACTCAAATCTCAGCAATAAACACAAATAACCCCTGCTATTGGCGACTTCTGCTCAGAAATGAGGGGGAGTATAGAGAAGATGCAGAACAGAGGTGAGCATGCACCACAAGGTCACTTCAGATTGAGAAGTTTGTCAAAATGTGATGACATTAGCAGTCTATAAAATGTTATTGGCATTAGCTGAGTGTTGGCCATGTCTGAACTGTCTGAAATTACAAAATAAATAAATAAGAGAGCGAGTGAATGAGAGAGAAAACACATACACCCAAACTGACTGCCACCACTCTTCCAGAAATGATTGCCTCCGAGGTTTCTTTTTTTTCTCCCATCGCTCCTTGTGCACCCATGCACCCCCTCCCCCTCCACACACATACACACCCTCCTCCGCCTTCACCACCAACAACACAACTAATATCCCCATCCCCCCTGTCTCGTGCTCACATGGTTGTACTGTAGAAGGCAGGCTGCCAGATATGTGTAAGCTTCTAGGAAAGGAGGAAAGGGAAAGCCAGAGGAGGAGGCAGAGGGAGGGAAAAGCTTGATCTGGATTTAATGATATTAAACATGGTTTTTATGCTCAATAACAGGCCTGTATTATGATTGATCCAAGACAGTCAACACTTTATCTAGACACAAATGGAATCGTCTGTCATTGAGTCTATTGAGTCATCAATATCCGCTGTAGTTATTTCTCTTTTTTTCCCCTCCTGGATCGTTTACAGTGAGTAATCATCTGTCTGGTCGCTCGCGTCTCATGGGTTTGATCGGATAGCGCTTTTGAACAGCGGCGGAAACCTGCCTGACAATCCAACAAGCAACTCACTGAAGATTGAGAGGGCCCCATTATGATGGCTGCCTGTGGCCATATCAGAAGGCTTTTCTTCTCCCTCCTCTCGCCTCAACATAACACACAGCGGTAAATAAATCACAGCTCCGACTCTGCTTATCGATCGGCCCTGTTCCGAGCCCCCCGCCCCGTCTGCTCATTCTTCTCCACAGGATGAATTGTTGCTTTGTGCATTGAGGAGGGCGAGACTGTCAAAACACAGAGGTGCAGGTTCAAAACAGTAGACAGAGAGAACAGGAATACATTCTAAATGCATGACCCGTTGTGATGCTGCATTGTTAGCCTCGATTAGGCTTCATATTAATCGAAATGATTTCAATTAGTGGCAGCGTTTTGCGTTCACTTTCCTGGAGGGGAAGCCTGTGTCCTGCTGGGACTACTCTATTAGTGCCATTGTTTCAGGCAAGATCAATTAGTTACAGAGAGGTAAGTGAACCAATTTGGAATACTTATTTATCCAAGACATGCATACAGCTCAATTAAGCAAAGCCAGAAAATTCTGGGTGATTTGCTGTTAGACAGGACATTCATCCCAAAGAGTGACACAATAATTGACTTTTAAATTCAAATCAAATGTTTTGTATTTAAGACTAAATCAGTTAGATTTAAAGAAACGGATAATACAGAGATAGAGAATTTATATTTTCACACAATACCAACCAACATAATTAAAGAGTGCAAGTGAAATACATGAATCTAATTATTTTGGTCCATATTAGACATAAAGAGTGCATTCTGTTCTCAGGTGTGCTCATATCAAGTCAGTTAAGTTATGGATATACTACAATGCTGATGATATGTATATCAGGTCTTTCATAGCTATATGAGCTCTAGACTAATCAATGTTACCTCAGCAGGTGGAGGCTGTCAATTAATTGCAGGTCGGGCAGTTTAGTGTTTTTCAACCCCTGAACTCCAGCCTAATGGAACTGCATTGACACTGGCATATGAATATGAGTCAGTGGATGGATAATAGATAAATTGTTTTGTTTAAATGTATGTGCACTTTTCCTATACCAACGCATATGAAAATAAGTTCAGTTTCATATCTTTGCTTTTAAAGCTGTAAACAGCTGCCTGTGCCTCTTTAAACAGAGGAATGACAGTGGTAAAATGAAGCAATATCCACTTAATGGAAGTCATAATCCAAAAACATTGCAAATGGTTAGCCTATAAAATTTACACTCTGTTATCTGAGTTAACAGTGTTCTGGGATGGTGTCAATTTCCTGGCCTGAACTTTTATTCAGTCCAGTCCTGCTGGATAGTGTGCTTTTGTCATTCGACACAGTCGGTGGCACAGCTTGATTTTGGTTGAATTTAAACAAACAAACATCCTAATGAGACAACCACCAGATGATGACCGGTCTCTGTGTCTGGCTGCCTGCCACCGCCTGCTGCCCCTGTTGCTTTTCTTGTCTCTTTGTAACACTTTTGAAGAATGATGTATGAGTTGTCATAGTTTATTACTCTCCTGACTCTATGACTATCTCTCATGTACTCCTACACTCTTGAATTTGGTCAGAAATGGCCTTTTCCGTTCCCTACCCCTCAGTACACTAGAGGTCCCTGCGTTAACACCTCCGGCATCTAGGTCATGCTGAGAAAACGTGTCCTCAGTCAGCATAAGTCTACCGGTTTTGTCTCAAGAAAGATGGATCTGACCGGGCTTGTCAACTCATTCACTGCCGTCCCTTGCAAAGAGACCAAGACCTTACCCAACAACAATCAACCTACACTATATTGCCAAAAGTATTCACTCACCCATCCAAATCACTGAATTCAGGCATTAGGATCACGTCCGTGGCCACAGGTTATAAAATGAAGCACACAGGCATGCAGACTGCTTCTACAAACATTTGTGACGGAATAGGTCACTCTCAGGAGCTCAGTGAATTCCAGCTCGATATTGCGATAAGTCCAGTGCAGTTGTGAAATTTCCAGACTACCAAATCCTCCATAGTCAACTCTAAGTTGTAATATAACCAAATGGAAGTGGTTGGGAACAACAGCAACTCAGCTAGTAGTAGACCATGTAAAATCACTGAACGAGGTCAGAAGATGCCAAGTTGCATAGTGTGCAGAGGTCACAAACTTTTTGGGGTTAATCGTTACAGACCTCCCAACTTCCCGTGGCCTTCGGATTAGCTCAAGAACAGTGTATAGAGAGCTTCATGGAATGGGTTTCCATGGCCAAGCAGTTGCATTTAATCCTTACATTACCAAGTCCAAAGCGTTGGATGCTGTGGCGTAAAGCACACCACCACTGGACTGGACTTGAATGACGAATTGTGCTTCTTTGTCTGGAAATCCAATGGATGAGTTTGGGTCTGGCAGTTGCCAAGAGAACAGTACTTATCTGACTGCATTGTGACAAATATAAACTTTGGTGGAGGCAGGATTATGGGGGTTATTTTTCCGGAATTGGGATCAGCCCCTTAGTTTCAAGGAAAAGACCTCCTAATGCTTCAGCATACTAGGAAGTTTTAGACAATTCATTCTCCCAACTTTGTGGGAACAGTTTGAAGATGGCCGTTTCCTATTCCAACATGATTGGCCACCAGTGCACAAAGCAAGGCCAATAAAGTGTGTGGAACTTTGGTGTGGAAGAACTTCACTAGCCTGAACAGAGTCCTGACCTCAACCTGGCAGAACACCTTTGAGATGAACTAGAGCAGAGATTGCGAACCAGGCCTTCTTGTCCAACATCAGTGTCTGACCTGGAAGAATGGCCAAAAAAAACCAGTGTCAAAAATCTTGGTACAATATTTGACCCTGGCTTTAAGTTTGACAACCAAATTATTTCCATCTCTGCTCTATACTAAAAATTCCGCCTTTTCTTTCTGTGATAGATCTGAAAATTGTCATTCATGCTCTTATTTACTCCCATTTTGTCTACTACAACTTATTTTACACTGGTCTCAGTCTCAGTCAGTCCTGTCTGTCCCATCTTCAACTTATTCAAAATGCTGCTGCTTGGCTCTCAAAAAAAAAAGAGATAGTACACCTGTTTTAGTTTCACTCCTTTGATTGACGGTGAGGTTTAGAATTGATTTCAAGATCTTCAGTTTGTCTGTAAAGCCCTTTGTGATCTGGTTCATTCTTACATTTCTGACCTCTTACAGCCCTACACTGTAAAATCTAATATTGTGTTTAATTAAAAAATATTAAGTAGACTGAACTCTGTCTGTCTGTCTCATTTGATTATTGTGTCTTCTGTGCTTTTTTTTTTCAGCCATGACTGTATGTGTTTAACATTTACTAACATGTATTTTACTTATTTCTTATGTATTCT
>VOQK01026304.1:4897-18991 GCA_015052645.1 Benitochromis conjunctus
TCCGTCTAGAACCAGGTCTTAAAAGGCAAATGAACGAAAGTAAAGGCTGGGCCATGATGCCAATGATTTCCCACACCCTTTTACTTCTACCTACAAATATCGCTTTCTCTGTGCGTGTTTGTGTGTGAACACATGTTAAGAGATAGTATGTTTCTAAAAATAGCATATGGTGATGCTGATTTATAACTAATCACAGTAACATGTATTTTAATGTACGTCAGTAAAAATTATATTACGTGATATGGCAGTAAAAGACAGAGCGGCAACAGTCTTAAACAAATAAATGGCAGCTATGGAGAGACTGTGTGAACTGAGCTGACCTGATCTGTCACTGGGGAATCATATAGCAGTAACTACAGTGGGAACTGATATACAGTAAGCCTAGTTTTTTCTATTTAGATCAAAGCTCTTTTAGGCTAATGTGTGGGAGCAGAAAGTACGAGGTGCCCATGGGAGGGATGTAGAAAATAAGAGCATTCACAGTGTTGGATACTGACACACACTGAAAGTGACTCAAGTTGCTCCATACGATAAAACGTCAACATTTTTCTGTGGCATTTTCAACTGACAAGCAAAAACAAACAAACAAACAAACAAAAAAAAAAAAGCTGTTTGGACACTGGTTTATCATTTTAACTGAGAATTTGCAGGTTTATTTCAGATACATTACATTTTAAATATTGAATTTTTATAAAAGATATTTGCAAAACAAAACAACAAATGCTGCAAATAATTCTTGACACAGAGCACGGTTTCAAAATCGAAATCTGTTGTGTAACAAAAACCCTGGACTCTGAAAAAAAAAAGGAAGTCTGACAGTTTCACATAAGGTGGCTTTTTAAGTTAGAGATAGCAGACAAGGAAAAGTAGCCTGCATCCCTGCTCTAGCAATCATTAGTCAGCGTAGTAAAATATAAAAACAATAAATCTGTTCTCCATTTCTTAAAGCCATTGTGTAATTTTACCGTTTTACTGTACTCTTACTTTGCTGCCTCTTGCTACTCTCACTTCCTCACTCTCATCACATCCGTCTCGCACTAACTCTCTCTTCCTTTCTCGCTGCTCACCCCCCTCACTCCGCCTCATTTTCCAAGTTATATAATATTCACATTACGGCCGCTGAGGCAGACGCCCTCCAACCCCACCCCAGCCCGGCCTCCCAGCCAATCCAGTGTCACTACTTGCATGGAGTATGGAGGAGGTCAGGCGAGTCATGGGATTATCCAACTCACCTACCCGGGAACAGGAATACATAGCATATGTGTGTGTGTTTTCACAGTGTGTTGCTAATAGGAACCTGTGTGGGTTTGTTGATCTGGTCTTCAAATGACTTAAGCAGAGCCTTTGGTTGCCAGAGAGGAGCGCGGTTATAAAGCTACCCTTGTTTCAAAAATTGTCATGTGATTGTGTCATGGCTCCCTCTTTTCTTCTCCCTTCTTCCTCTTGCTAAACACCACTCACCCACCATCCTCGCATGTAAATGTCTAAATCTCCTACGCACTGCTGTCATTTCAATCATTTCATAGCATCACTCACTTCTTCCCCGCCCCAAAACTCGAACATTTGTTTGCGACTATCCTCACAAAGTATTTTCCTCTTTGAAGCAAAAATGAAACAGATGCGAGCCTCTCGATGTGAGACTCAAAAGAAAAAAAAATGAAAGCATGATGGTGTCTTCAAATACTGCATTTATACTTCCCCGAAAAAGTCTTTGTGCCATGCAGTCTGTGACTGCAGCCTGTAAGAAGCAAAGCGTATAGGTGCCGCAGAGGCACGGCACTGAAATCTGTTGCTGGCATCCCTTCTCACCTTTATCCAAGGAGTGCTGGACTATACTCCCCTTAATTTGATAATACTACAGATTGTGTAAATATCAAGTGTAAATTATGTCTCAACTACTATGACATGACTTCATGAATCCTACTCAGCAAACTGTCCACCAGTTCTTTTTGAAGCGAGCACACAAGTGAACGCACAAGTACCTCGGCCTAACAGTTTGACTTCCTCTCACACGTAGCAACAGTTTGTGCCATGCCATTGCTACCGCGTCGTCTCCTCCTCCTTCCCTCTATACTCAAATATACACCAGACACAGATGCCCGCAAAGAATCATTAGGAAAGTGGACACAAAGACATCTTATTAGCACTAATTTCCACTGTGGCAGGCAGTGAACTGGGGAATTCTTAGAACTAAATGAGTTACTTCAATCTGTTCCGTCGCCTCTTTTCATCAGGAATTAGTGGAATTTATTCCTTCAACATGCACTGTGTAGTCAGGGTTGCTCAGCAGTGAAGTAAACACAATGCAAAGCGCTGCACAGCAATCATCATAATGTTATGATTAAGCGTAACATTACGTTAGGAAGTAGTTCTTTTTAGAAGCGAGAGAAAAAGAGAATTACAAGAGAAGAGAATTAAAGCGGTGAATGACCTGATTCAGAGCTGCTGCAAAATAGTTTAGCATTAAAGGTTTTTCTCTCTCAGTAGCTTCATGTTTTGGGGATTTATGATATGCTGTTGTGTTGTGAAAACAAATAACTGGACTATCTAAAAACTGTTTATGAAACACGATAGGGAAAATTCAACATTATACCTACACTTTATTAGGAAGACCTGTCCAACTGCCCTGATGTCTATTCAGCCAACTACATGGCAGCAATCTATTGCATTCATGCATGTAGTAACGGTCAAGACGACCTTCTGAAGTTCAAAACAACTTTCACAATGAGGAGTAAAGGTGATTTCAGTGGCATAGTTGTTGATGCTAGATGGGCTAGTCTGAGTATTTCAGAAACTGCCGATCTGCTGGGATTTTCCCACACAGCTATCTCTAGAGTTTACTGAGAATGGTCCATCAAAGATCAAATATTCAGTGGGCGGCAGTTTATTGGGGCAAAAATGTCTTGTTGATGCCAGAGGAGAATAGCCAGACTGCCTTGAGCTGATAGGAATGCAATAGTTTTTTTGCAACCAAGGTGTGCAGAAGACCATCTCTGACAGCTTCAACAAAACTTGAAGCAGATGGGCTACAGCAGCATAAGACCACAAAAGTACCATTCCTGTCAGGTAAGAACAAGGAACTGAGGCTACAATTCACAGAGGCTTAACAAAATTAGACAACAGAAGATCAGAAAAAGGTTGCGCCTGATGAGTCTCAGTTTCTGCTGCCACATTTTGTTTGTTTGAATTGTAGGGTCAACTTGGCTTAAAAAAAAAAAATATGAAAGCATGGATCCTTCCTGCCTTGCATTACCAGCTGAGGCTGCTGCTAGTGGAATAATGTTGTAGGGGGATATTTTCTTGGCACACTCTGGTCCCTTAGTACCAACTGAGCATTGTTTAAACACCACGGCCTGACCACGTCTATCCCTTTACGACCACATTGTACCCATCTTACAATGGCTACAGGATAATGCAGCATGTCACAAATCTCAAATAATCTTAAACTGGTTTCTTGATTACAATGAGTTCACTGTACTCAAATGACCTTCACAGTCACTAGATCCCAATCTAGCAGTGCACTTTTGGGACGTGGTAGAACAGGAAATTCACATCATGAATGTGCAGCTGACAAATCTGCTGCAACTGTGTGATACTATCATGTCAATGTGGCTCTTTCCAGCACTTTGTTGAAGCAATGCTACGGAGAATTAAAGCAGTTCTGAGCATAAACGAGGAACCAACTAACAATGTGTAGCTAACAAAATGACCTGTGCGTGCATAATGACATCAGCAGCTTACACACTTCAATATTTTAGGACAAAAAGCAAGAAAAAACAATTTTAAAAAAAAACGAAGAAGAGGTGGGGTGGGGTGGGGTAGGACAGTGGGTTGGGGAAGGGCTAATACTTGTTTATTGCACATTTTTGGCTCAGTTGAGAGGATGTTAAGACAATGTAGGCCAGTAATCCATTTTTCATGTGAACTCTTATAGGGGCATTTCTTTCCTTCTTTGTGCTAATCCCTCCATCCCAGCAATTAATCTCTGCTATTCTTTTCACCATTTCTCTTGTACTCTATCATCTACAGTAATGATGTGGTGCACGCCGTTACTAAGATCCAGACAGACAGACAGATGGCAGAAAGCGTGCAGCATCACCAAAACTACCCGGCAGGAGTCTCGTCTCTGTGCCCCACTTCAGTCAAACAGTCAGCAAACACGAGCGCATGTGTGTAGGCAGACGAAGCCAGGAAGGAACAAATCAAAGCTACAGTAAGAGTCAAACTGCAAAGTGTGTTAACAGTAAGGCCCTTCTCCACTTTGATGTACAAGATCATTTGCAGAACAGAGGAGAGCAGTTAAACAAGAGACAAAACTTCTACTGTTCCTCTCTGAGAAGGGCATGGTTTAGGCTAGATGAGGTCACGTGCTAAATCCCTGGAGAGAAGTTATGCTGTATTGGAATGTGGAGCTTTACAGGAAATTGGGCCACACGGTGTCGACCACAGGGAGCAAAATGAAGGGTAATGGCACAGTCTTGCAAGTTTATTCCAGTTTGAAATACAGATGATCTACTTTTACAGACTGGTAGCGTGTTACATTTTTATAAGCATATGCGGATATTTCAAAATACCATGTGTCATTTGAATACAACAGGCAGCTTTTAATAGATTATTGTGAAGACAATTAAGCCTGTATTAATTGTACTTCTGTGAGCAGCTACACAATTACATTCTAAAAGGGAAAATTTGTGATTTGCTATTTAGCATATACAACTGCAAAACAAAGGACTATTTCAAGTACAACCACTCACACATCACCCCTTTTCTCCACAACACTCTTCTCCTTTAGTCGTTTTCAAAATTTTATGCACTTCTTCACAAAGCAGTATAAACTGATTCTGCAAAACAACACAAAAAGAGCTTTCATCACTGATAAAAAAAATAGCTGCTTTTTAATCAAGTTGTTGCTAATTTGTTATTTAAAAGAGTCAAAAATGTCAAAATTTTAATAAAATTGATTTTCTAGTCATCACACCTAAAGTTTTCTCACTTTTACTGATGCCATAAAGCCACACAGTCTGCTCTAAAACCTCACAGTGGAACAAATGCTCAACGTTTTTTTTTTTTCCCCAGCACGTCTTTGACCAAAAGCTGATTAATAAAATAAAGAAGATGACAGGATGATTCTAACACCAGTGCAATAAATCCTGTGTGCAGCGCGGCCTTATCACAATACAAGTGTGTGTGTGTGTGTGTGTGTGTGTGTGTGCGTGCGCAGCGAACCTCCAATTGCTCCCTGCAGATTCGATTTACCGCTGACACATTGTGTGTCTTAAATCAGATGGATGGCCAAGGCCTCAGGGTGCACAGCATTTCCCCTTGTCCTCTTATGTAATTAGCCTTCATTTAGGACTTTAATGCTTCAGCCTCAGAAAAAAAGTCTCCTCTCTCCTTTCATGCGCTTTTTCCTCTTTCTCTCTCACAACAGCATTTTGACAGCAAAGACACTTTTCCTCTCACCAACTCATGACTAATTACCATAAATGTCATCATTACCACTGTTTTTACCATTATGTCAGAAATATTATACTCCTCACTAAAAAATATTGAAAGGGCAGCAGAAAGTATTTCCTTATTATGCCACTTTTCTTTTTATAACACATGCAATGTTAAGCAAGCGGCAGTTACATAACAGACTATTTATGCTAAATAAAAATTTATCATGGCATATATATGGGAAGGACTGATGTAAACATCCGACTGTTTAAGCAAACTGGAAAAAATTATCATTTTGAAATAAGAAGCCCAAACACGTGCTTTCACAGAATATTGCATTGGTTTTTTTATTATGAAGAAAGAATTAGTCGAGTAAGCACGAGATTAAAACATAAGATGACAATGCCAGGATTCATTAGACTCACACTGAGAAACAGTGGTTCGGTGAGCGTGAGACATCATTTTCTTTCTGTCTTTGTTTCTTTCTTTTTTTTCCCCAATATGTTATTATAGAACACAATACTAAATATGAAACGGGACGAATTGCGGAGACAGAGAACTGGCAAGAAACAAGAAAGGAAACAAAAGAAAAAGAAAAAATACACATTTGTATATTTCTTATTTCATTAAGGTTAGCGTATGTGTGTGTTGCATTTGTAAGAACTCGCTTTTATGTGGCTACGCGAGACTCTATTCAATAAAATAATAATAAAAAGAAGAAGAGATAAAGGCAAACATAAATGAATGAATGGAAAAGATGCCTCTGTAGTGTAGTAGTTTACACATGCTGATTTGGTTTCAGCCAGAGAAACAAAACCCCTGGCATCTGGTGTAGAAGCCTCCCAAATCATTTATGCAGAACTACCTGCTGCAGTGACCCCTTGTTACAAGGGAGTAACTGAAAGGATCCTTCTATATGTGTAATTATAGTACAGAAGATATGAATAATAAAGAAAGGTACAGGGGTGGGAGCTGGATAACTACATGGCAAAGCTTAGAGCTCTGGACACCGGGATAGACCAGGATGAAGCTTTTCAGAAGCACTCGTTGTTGTTGTTCAGGAAGGGTGTCAACACTGACCAGGTTACAAGTGTTTTGTTCATTTTTACACATGGATTGGCAACCACAGAGTCCAGACCTTAACCCACTGTGAATCTCTAGGATGTGATGGGGAAGGCTTTACGCAGCAGTCTGACTCTCCCATCATCGATACAAGAGTTCAAAGAAAAAGTAATTCAGCTCTCCAACACTGCATAAGAATAGAAGCGACTGTGACCTTAGCATCAAAAGTAAAAGTGGTCCAATGAAATACTAGACTAGACTTATTTTTGGCCTGGCAGTGTAAATGCCGGAGAAGCTGAAACACCGGTATCACCTCAGTGTCTGTCCTGAACCACCGCCTGGAAAAAGGTTTATGTTTCTATAGTCACAGACAGAGATGGCAGTATGACTACTGACTGACTCGTCTTTGATTTATATATCGTTACCTGCTAACAAGCAAAAAGTGCTGAGAGTGACAATTTAAAGGAACCATGGCAGTGAAAGTGACCATTTTCGCTGACGTTTATCTCGGCTGAGATCATTTAGGTTAGTGCTGTTACGTTTTCAATATAATCTACAGCCTGTTGGTGAACTTTATTATCATTTAGATCGATTTCTGAGGTCTGAGGCAAAAAAAAAAAAAAAAGAAAAAAGAAACACGGATGCAGTTTTACAAGAGGCCAGGCCAGCAGGGCCAGGCTGGAATTCAGAGAAAATGTCTCCAGCTACATTAGAAGCATTAGCAGGGGAGAGTGGTGATGGCTTTGGCTGACTAATAGAGGGTTACATTTACATACGCCCACCTCTGTCTGCAAAAAGATTAATGAAGTTGGAGATGCAAAGTGAAATCTGTCGATGTACAGTGAGAAAACTCGGGCAGCACAGAAGCAGGGCAGTAAAAGTTTGCTTCCACGGGAGGGCACAGGAACTGGTTTCAGGAACCAACACACAAAAAAAAAAGAAGGGTTTCAAATTTACAACAAGTTGGAATTTGTTCAAAGAACTATTTAATTTCTTTTTTGTGTGTGTCTGCGATGCATAGGAAACCCGAGGGCTAATACTTACTTTACACAGTGCCACTGAAATGTAATCACTCTGTCAAGCTAGTTTCCTCTCACAAAGAACTCTGACAAAGTGTTCATTGCAGCATGAAATGATAATCAGTCATTAACAGCAGAGAAGAAAAAAAATAAGAATTATAATTACAATTTTTTGCTATTCTGATACAGAGCCTAGAACTCTCTTAAGAGCTAATAAGGGGTTTATGATTTACCCACATGATTTCTTTCTTACGCTGAAACGTATCCCTCATTATCAGCAGACCACTGGAAAGTGGAAATAACAAGGCTGATGTGATACACATCAGACGACAGTTTATTCCTCAATTCAAAATAATTCTGCTGGAAAATATAGTTAGAAGATTAAGTGATAAGTCTACTTAAGACCTGTCAGTCAATCTGCTTTGGTCTCAGAGTGGAAAACTTGCTTTCATGTAGTTTCTGTTTGCTTTACAGTTAAAAAGTAAAAGCAGTTCTACAAAGTCTCAAATGATTACTTTTTTACAGGTTTCGTTCTCAAAAGAGTTGACATTACATGTCATAAGTCACTGCTTGTCATGCCTACTCACGAATTTATCGCTGTTTTTTTTATCTGTAGTAAACAAATTTCAAGCTGACACTAATATAGGGCAAACCATCTAACCCGCCCAACCCTAACAAGAGATGAAACAAAACAACAGAGAAACATATTTTGTAAGAAAAGTCACTAATGGGGACCAGAAATGTGGTTGAAAATCAGGTAGGGTCATGCTTAATAATAACAAAAATAAAACACCAAACAACTGATGTTTCTCATCTCTTCAAATGACATAACGCGTCCTGGCCAAAAATGCCATCAAATTAAAGCATTTCACTCTAGCCCAAGGCGCACTGCAAACAGTACAGTCTGGAGCATAACGACCAAGTTCAATTAAATATTTAGCATCTATTAGAAAACTGAAACAACATCTGTTTAGCTGTCAAAGTGCAACAACAGTTTTCTTAGCCTGTACTGAACTCGTTGAAAGCTAATACATTATGACAACAACAACAGATCTCAAAACAAAAAGACACAGAGAGCCAGTAAACAAAACAAATCAAAACACGTAAGCAAATGCACAAGCTTGGAAGAGCCTTAATAAAAGGTTGCCTCAGAATATTTTCCTAAAAATAACAGATTTTTATGGGTTGTGGGTTTGATGCCAGACTCCTGTGGTCCCTGCTGGCACAGCTTTACTCTCCTGCTGTGTTTCTGTGGGCGGCATCAAAGGTGCAAAGCAGACTTTTACCTCGAGTCCATGAGGGACAGTGCTACTTTTTTTGGGTATCCTGATTTTAATTCGCTCAAGGTTGTAGTCCTCGTGCTCTCTATCTCTTACACACACGCACACACGCACACCAGACACACCCATGCATGCGCAAACACACCCACGGGATTAAAGAGGCCGATCGTTAGCCCACTGAAGTGCGCTTAAAAAGCAGTCACGAAGCCCCTTAACCATTCCCTGCTCAGCCGAAAGGGAAAGTGAAAAAAAAAGGCAGAGAAAACATGAGGAGAAAAGCGACTTGCTTATATAAGATTAGATTTATTTATTTATTTTTTTAAATTGGGAGACCATTACATTGCAAGAATTTTTTCACAAATTTCACAACTCAGATGGTCTTATTTGAAGATAGATAAGTTATGAAAGAAGGAAACAGAAAAGCAGGATGAGGATGAGGCGATATCCTGAAAAGTGATGAAATGCGGTTTTCGACAGAAGCCACTGCGAAACCCCCTGGAACAAGACGAAGGCCCCACCCTTCTGACAATGCCCTCCCTACCACACATTTTGGTTTCCTCTGAGAAAGGCAACTGGAATATGAGCCTCTGAGCTGATTTTGGGCCCAGGGTGAGGGAGGAAAGAAACCTCCATGTGTCAGATTGCACTCACTCAAACTCATGGACTTGTGATGAAGAGGAGCAGATAAGATAAGAGAGGAGAGCTTAGAGAAGGTGTGTCTGATAACCCTGCTTCTATTGCTATCAACAATTTCCAGTATGTAAGAGGGTAATTGCTAACAGTGCAGAGAAAAACACTGAAAAAAAGATAGGTTTGATATTAGATTTCCAGTAGTTGGCGTCAGCTTGAAAAACAATCTATTTTTTGGGGAATTATTAACGTTAATGAACCCATATGTTTTCTAGCTTGTTTTGAAACACACACAGGGAACAGACAGTTTAAAAAAAAATAATATAAAAAAGGAAATGTCAGCCACAAGTAAACAAAAAATCTCCCCAAATTGTCTTCTTCCGGATCCCATCTGCAGCACTGATTTAATAGAAGTAAACAAAACCATTAATGGCAAAAAGTAGCATTTTTCACTGTGGGTCAACGTAATTGAGCAAACACAGTAAAGCATAGACTTCACTAACAAATGCATTAGAGGTAAGCTGGAAGAGCACGTGTGTTTTAACTGAACACACACACACTTACCTAATTTCCATTTTCCCCAGGTGCTCCTGCCTGCTGAAATCACTGTTTATATGACCATACCCATCCTGTACTCTTTTCATTTCAGTGCACATAGGTAAACATATGTCAAAAGCCTTGCAAAGATCTTTTAAAGACAGACCTCCCGTTCCTTATTTCACCCCATTTTTAAATTGACTATCACTGAGTTTTATCAGCTTTGTTTTAACAAGTGGGTTGAAATGTTTTGCAAACTACACTCAGTGCTTATTTTCTGATGTCAGGTTAAATCAGTGTATGCTGGTGTATGGTTAGTAAGACTGCTTTTGCAGTGCAGTGGGTATACCATTGAAATACATCATAATACAGTTACACAGGAGTCTAAAGATCTCCCTGCATTCAACCATACTTGTTATTAATCTCTGGCTCTCTTCCACAGCATGTCTTTTATCCTGTCTTCCTCCTTTCACCCCAACCGGTCGCAGCAGATGGCCGCCCCTCCCTGAGCCTGGTTGTGCCGGAGGTTTCTTCCTGTTAAAAGGGAGTTTTTCCTTCCCACTGTTGCCAAAGTGCTAGCTCATAGGGGGTCATATGATTGTTGGGTTTTTCACTGTATGTATTATTGTAGGGTCTATCTTACAATGTAAAGCGCCTTGAGGCAACTGTTGTTGTGATGTTGCGCTATATAAATAAAATTGAATTGAATTGAAAATTGAATTGAATTGAATTAAAGCACAAATAACTAATGCAGGATAAACTATTGGTTATGGCTTCCTATAATCAATACACTCAAGTCCATTTTTTAATAAAAACACACAAATGCTCTAAGCTAGACTTACAGTTGAATATTTGAGTATTTACAGAATTAATTTGGTGGGGATTCACTAAATTCTCCAGTCCCAAAAATCAAAGGTGTGGACAGGCAGGACCAGTATTAAGAATTTACTGTAATTTAAACCATGATAAGTGTTTGGACTGTACTTAAGAATTTAAATGTTATGCATCACTCGTTATAATACATTGAGTTTTTCAACGTCCAACCTTCTGTTGGGTAACTGTATTTTCATCTGAAATAATGTGCAGTCAAACTAGAAGGATACAAAACTCAGTGTCTTATTATCCAGCAAGGTAAGTCACCAGATGATATATACAAAACAATAAAAATAAACCAGCTCTAGCTCAGTTACCTACAATCTTTAAATGCTGCATACATGTTAATTTATCAATATAAAAATAATAATAATTATTATTATGCAGCAAATGACAATAGAAAGAAGCCCATTTTGAAGTTTGGACTTTATACTCAGTCGAGACCTTTTTTAATTCTTGGTTAATTTTCTGTGTTGAAACAAGATGGCCTGTACATTTTGAGCAACAGTGCAATTGCTTTATTAGCTGTGTGCCTGAACACAAGCTGGCCTGTGACTCAGTGTCATGAGTGTGGCCAAATAATTTTTCAATGTCAATGCTGCAGTATCTCATCTGACTCATGATCCACCACAGCTCACAGGTTATAGGCACAAAGAAAGCTACAAGTTTCAGTGTCATTGATAGACTGTACTGCACAAACTAATGAGAATTGAAATCCACTGAGGAGGCTCTCAAACAGTCATATCCTGTACAAATGTTGTGATGTTGCTCAACACCAAATGAAAGTGTTTGAGTTCAGGAGTATTGTGGCATGGTGAGGCGTAAACACAGTCAGAGAAAGCCTGTAAGATGGCAAACATGACCTTGTCCTTGGGCATAATTTGAAAATACTGAAAATCCATTAGGTGAGGATTATGTTTGCAAGTTTCACTAAAACCTGACCGGTACACTAAGGGGAGTAGCAATTATTGTGAATTGTGGACAGAGGGCAGGAAGGATGACAGACACCTTCCCATGGCATGAGCTCATCGGTCCTTCAGCCGGATGAGCTAAAAACATGCCAGATTTGACAGGAGGGACTGATAAGAGCGGACTAATTTTCAACTTCCACTGTTAGCCATGACTCATAATTCAGTGTAGACACTTTATAATCATACAGACTTCCAGATGACGTGATTCTGTAGCCATCTATTTCATTAAGATAGGCACACTGTCACAATTTCGCCTTGTTGTCAAGCAAATGGTTGCATCTGCTGTACACGAGGTAGAGCGTTATCCAGCAGTGCAATGTGATGCAGCTGCAGATCTGCTACATCATATAATCCTGCCTTCACTCTAAACAAGTCCTCATTCATAATATGGACATATGTCCGACTGCAGCAGCACCAATTTCTGACCTTCACCAGGAGCACGTAAAATTCCCCTTAGCGTTAAGAAAACTGTCTAATGCCTACTCTGGATGGCATGATGCTCACTTCAACTCAAAACGCATCCTATTTCAGAGTTATTTAAAAAAACAAACAAAAAAACTTGAACCTGAAGTTCAGCTCCATGGCAACAGCACTGAAAGAACAGCATGACTAAGTGCAGTGAAGCCGCCTCACTCGTACTGTTGTGATTTTTAGGGCTAGGCTGCAGACATCCAGCAATCGTAAGCAAAACGGTCTTTTCCTAATAATTCCTGTCTCGTGTCCACGAACTTGTGACCATATCTCTCAGATTACATTTTTTAAATCTCTGGCACCTGACTGCAGGATTTCTTTGTGGGGGAGACAAGTGGAAAGCATGTGGAAGATCACCAGAAATTCAGTGTCTTGTTCAAAGGTACATGTATTGTGAGATCCATCTAAAATTATGCTGAAAATTAGTAGCGGATTCTGTGGCACAGACAAAACATGAATGTGTAAAAATGATCTTGAACTATAACATCCATTACAATAAATGCCTAAAAATGAATGTTTTTTTTCCCCCCTTTCTTTTTTTTTTAACTGACAAGATAAATTAAACACATTTTCTCCGTAATAGGCAATAATAATGTTATTGACTAAAATCATGCAGATGAGAGATGAGCTGTAGTGGTAAAGCTAATGTATTCTGACAAACACCATTTATCGTTTTTGTGCAAGAGGGGGTGGACTGAGAGTAGAGAGTGATGAATCAGTGGTGAGAGAGCACAGACACAGAGAAAGGAGAGAGTACAGCGAAGAGCAGATTGAGGAAAATGGATAGAGCGTCAGCTGTAATTAATGGCTGAAAGGCTGATAGACCATGCAGCGAGGAGGGAAATGTGCAGGAAAGAGAACAGCAGACATTATGACGAAGCCTCAGACTGTCGCTGTACAAGCCGAATTTATTTAATGTACAAAAGCAGCAGCGAGCACACAGCAGCTGAGCAACGACCAGCATTAAACATGCAAGACATTAAATGGCAAAATCCAAACTTATGAAAGTGAAACAGGCCTGAGGGGGTGTAATAATGTTCACATTTTTTATGACGGAAAAGCACTTTGTGCCAAGTTACAGACATCAAAGTGCATTCTTACTTATGTACAGGTTCATAGTTCTTAATCTGTTACATTAAATTCACTTGGGCAAGTGCCCGTCTTATGTAAGTGTGTACCTGGGTGCACAGGATGACCTTAATGCAAAGTGACAGGGAGATTGTAGGATTTTTCCTTCCCACCATCAACATGCTCATATGGTGTTGTGATTGTTGGGACTTTCTCTCCAATATTATAGGGTCTTTAGACTTTATACAGCTAATCATACAGGCTGACTGCCTGTATGAAAGAAGTGATTAATTGAATATACTGATACATTTAAATTGGTAGTTAGGTTGCTATACTGCAGGATGTTTGTCCTTTGTGTGCTGCCAAAATAACTGTAATGAACTCAAGAAGACCTGTGAACATGGAAAATCTCGCTGTCTGGCACCGGGGCGTTAGCAGCAGGTTACTCAAGTCCTGCAATGTGCACGTTGGATTACAAAAAAGGAAAAAGTCGTTGATGGTTTATCCATTTTAGGACCATTAGCAATCAGCACTGCTGTCCTCAAACACTCGTGGTTTCTTTTTACTCTTTTTGTGTCAACTTTTTGGGGTTGATCACCTGAGAATATGCACCTTAAGTCGAGCTTGCATGCAGGAAGACAGGAAGAAAAAGTGTACATTATGTGAGAAATGGGAAGCTTGTCAGGAATTCCAGCCCTGGTCTACTGTTTCAGAACAATAACAAGGTTAGAGAAGGCTCTCAAT
>VOQK01026304.1:19011-31619 GCA_015052645.1 Benitochromis conjunctus
TGAACATGAAAGTACAGTACACAAACAAAGCTGAGGCCTGTTGGGCAGCTTTCATCTACTAAGAAAACAGAAAGTGTTGAAAGTAGTTTAGAAGCAGTACAGTAGTCCAGAGAAAGTAACAGTAGCTTAAAGCAAACTGAAATGAGGTGAGAAATATTTAAAAAAAAAAGGAGTTCAACTGTGCCACAGTGTGAGAAAAGGAGAAGGGCTAAAATGAGGAGAGCGTGAGAAAGAGGAAAGTGAGAAAAGCCACGAGAGAGAAAGCTGCAGTCAGATATAGAGACAGCGTTTGGCCCAGCTGGATTGTGGCCCATTTACAGTAGAGCTGGACTCCTCCCCTTCTTCATCGCCCAGCTCCCATGTTGATGGCAGTTAAAGGAGGAACAAAGTCAAATTAAGGAGATCTGTGTTTACAGGCAGAAAAAGATGAGGAAAAGAACATTACTCACAGTAGACAATTTGTCAGTGCTTTTCTTACATATTACTGCCAAACAAGAGGAAATACAACTGATTTCATGTTATGTAGCTCTAAGCCAAGGGATGATTAATTTAAACCAGCCATCCTTATTACAGCTCTTACTAACGTGTCCTTTTATAGAGGCTGAACAGGCAAGGTTACTGGCAGATGTGGCAGTTTTATCCACAGCGAGAGAAGATCTTCCATCACAAGCATGGCAACTCATGTCCAACTACAAAACACCACCCTAATTATTAATTAGGCCTTTATTTGACTTGTAACACACTGTACATGTTAAGATTAGTTAAATTAGATTATCAGTTAGCCTAGCCTTGTCTCTACTACCTTGTGCGATGTGACTTTACATACAGAATGCAGTAAGCAATAAGCTATTTAAATGGAATTTGTTAACTCTCTGGAAATAACTATACTATTAAAAATGCTAAGTAGTCATTAGGAGGCAGAATTCATGAGAGTTTATCATCCATAGTTGGATGACATTAGATGGATGATGCACGAGGCATGTAATGCATAAAGGAAAAATCCCCCTGTTTGCTTATTCTGTGCTAGAGAGGACCACACCATGCTTATAATAATGGTATTCTGTGGTGTACTTCAAGGCATGCATAAGAAGGTGGCACCAAACTAACAATTCACTGCAACTGTCTGCTGCAAAAAAAAAGTAGTTACATAAAACTACTGGCTGGTTTCCAAGTCTTAGCGAAAGAACATGAAAAACCAGATAGGGGTGGGGGCTGTTTTGAGTTTGCCCAAGAACAAATTCAAACATATCGAAAGTACTAGCAAGTAAGTCAGAATGATATTGCTCATATTGCACTGAATGCAAGAAACAAAAGCATTCTGTCAGTCTATTTCAGCCAGGACTGATAAATACATATTTCACTTTGCATCTGAATGTGTGCACACCTCCAGATATAGTTGCCACAGCATTTTGCTTTCTGTTACAATAGGTGACACAAGATGAAATCAAAATTAAGATCATGAGTTCTTTAAATTAATTCAGAATCAAAGTGTACCTTTGTGGTCCTTATCAGCATGCGGTGTACAAATGCAAAAGCATTCAAGTCAAGGAAGCCTGTAGTTGTTCTTTCTTGTCATGCAACTACTCAACGATTGAATGGGGATAAAGAAAAGTAAGGTATTTTATCAAGATCTGTCACATAACATTACATGCAACAAACATGTAGCTTTGAGTCTACATAACTGAGAGGATAACTGTCATTCTAGATGATTCAAACTCCAGCTTTGGTAGAATGAGGTCCTTTAATGTTAGCAGCTATGGGCTAAGCAAGCAACCTGCACCAGTCCAACTGAAACATGGAGGATTTTCCAAACCCAAGCAGTCCATAATGGTATTCTTTTCTCAAAATGCCTGTGACAAACCTCAGAGTTGATGCACTGCTGTTATGTTATGATGGAATAACTTGAATCACTGTGCCTGAGAAACCCAGGCCACTATTCTAAATTTAGAGCTGATGACTGATCTATAGAGAAGAGTGATGACCGCAGTAATATATGATTCTTCCTGCTAGTGGCCTAGCACCACTTCAAAGCAACGAGGGATTTATTTACTTTCATTCAAACCATTTGCAGAACCTGTACTTTGGCAGTAAAAACAGAAAATGTAACTTTTATAATAAATAAAAAGGAATTAAATAATGGAAACATATTAGCAATGAAATTAGGCTACTGTTGGAGCCCAATTCAGTAGGTATCTGACCCAAAAATCTCCTTCTTAGTTGTGTCCTATTTAGGAACTATAGTATAACTTTCTCTTACACAAGCCCACAGTCTTCTCCTAACAGTTTAACACAGAGGGTGAAGGTAAATGATCCACACCTTACTGTTGCAGTAAATGTCAAGCAGGTGATTTATTGCAGGCAATCTATTAACCTGCTCAGTGTGTCTGAAAGTGTGAGAAATGGATAAAGTAGTCTTTGCTACTTCATTCCCCTCCTGCAGAGAATCAAACTCTTGTTTTCAAGGGTGCTTTGGCATGCAGTGACCACCGTTTTCGCACCTTTGAAATTACTGCTACACTACTGAAGGCACATAATCTGCTTAATGTTTTCTACTGTCGATTGAGTGCAGTGGTAGTGGTCGTCGGGGCCGAGCAGAGACAGAAAATGATGGCAACAGCATAGAGAGAAACTCAAAGTTTAAAAGGAAACCTTTATGAAAGAAGACGGTCAAAGTAGGCGACATCAAAAGAGAGAGAGAGAGAGAGAGAGAGAGAGAGAGAGAGAGAGGGAGAGAGAGGGAGAGAGTTTGAAGGAAAGGAACAAGGGTAAGATGCGTGGGCTCGTGCTGGTTATGCAGCCTAAATGTTGGTTAATTATTCTGTGTTTTTAAAAAGCACAGAACCAAAAAGTAGTCTCTCGTGCAGTAGACTTGCTCTTATACAGTGCTTTCCTACTCCTGAGCACTCAAACCACTTTATAAAACATGCTTCAGTCACCCATTTATACAAGCACTTCTATGCTTCTGTCTGACATTCACACAAGTTCACACGCGTGCAGACGGACACATTCACATCTCACTGGCATGCACTGGAGCATACCAAGGGATTGAACCACCAACCTCCCAAATTAGTGGATAACCTGCTCTACCACCTGAACTACTGCCACCCAACAGAGGTGTGTATCATGCAAAAAACAAACAAACAACAAACTTAGAACAGAGGTGTAAAGTTTTGAATTCAGTCTTTGAATCAGCGGTCATTTTCAATTACAGCTTAAGTGAACAGTGTTTAACACATTTATTATACCACCACCCAAGGTTTATGCCGCAGCAACCTTAAACCCTAAGCCCTCAACAGTATTGGTAATTACCAGTTATCATTTTTTATGTTGCTGTAATGATTAATCCATCAGTACGCTCAAATTATTTAACCAAAATGATATTTGTAAGGCAAAAATATAATGTTGTTATCAATGAATTTTATTGAAAGCAGAAAAAAAAGGTAGGGCACATAATTATTATAATTATTATTAATAATATTTTGAGTAGAGATGTAAAATTACAGTTATTATAGTTATTCACTTCCTTCCAATTCCTGAACAGAAAAATTTGTTTTAGTATTTGAATCTTATGCTTGATTAATTTCAGACTTCTCAGGGAAGTCTAGTGTGCCGCCTCAAATTTGGCTATAAAAACGTGAATTCATTTCAGTGAATTCTGTTTATTTTAACAAACAAAGGTCTAGGAAGACTACAAATGACCACATGACACATGACTGACAAATAAGACTACAAACCACTGTTACTTAGGCCACAATCACTAAAATGTCCACAGGGTAAATTAAAGTTCTAGGGGGTAATCTAATAATATTGCAATTTATAATAAAAATGCCAGCAAACAGAATCTCCCAATAGCTCTGCCAATTGTGGGTTTCATTATGTATCATTCTATATAGAAATGTGACTAACAACCTAAAATACTGCAAACCCACCAGCGTGCTATAAAAAGCGACTTGACTAATTGTGTTGGGGCTTTCCCTTTTACGCTGACAATCTGTTAACTTTGATTTCGTTTAGATAAGTTCTGCTCTGCTACACAAAAGTACCAGTATTATAGTGAAGAGCCTGCAGGACGGAGTTTAAGCTTTGGCGCGCAGCTTTGACATCCACCATTCACCCCGAGGTTTGCTCTCGTCCTGATAACATCAGCCTCTGCCATTCCAACTGTATTAACCCTCCTAACGGCTACTATCACAGGCACAACAGGTGCAAAATAAGACGTCCCTTTTCACAGCACCAAATTTGGCACAACTTTCAGTGATTTGCAAGCAGCAAACCTGAAAGAGAAAACTCCTACAGTAGCTTTCAGTCACTGCAACTCATTAGTAAATCATTAGTAAATACCAAAACTGCTACACTGCTCTTAAAAGTGTTCAGTCTTACTAGTGGCACAATGAGATTCAGGCACAGCAATTGCTTTCAACTAATTGTAAACTCAGATTGCTAACATGCAATTAAGGCTTCAGTCTCACATGCCTGGCAATTGGTCAGTGATGTCCTGTCAACACCCCAGCAGAGCAAATTGCAAGAAGGTTTTTGGTGCAGCACTGTGCACCTCTTTGCAAACAAATTCACACCAGCTGTGAGAAATTTCCAGCAACCACTCCTCAACCAGAATACACTCTTTTTCCTTAACAACTGGTGATTGCCAGATGGTCTAGGCCTGTTTAACTGAGGCGAGTTAGCACGATAACTTCCATTAACTAAAACACTGGCGTTTACAAAATGCACTGATGGTGAATTAATGCCTGTGCCATTTTTCCCCCTCAAAATAACCCCTGCCATGTAAAGGTTAGTGATTCGGCAACAACCTAAAAAAAGCACAAGCTTCAAAAATCTTATGTGCTGTTGACGAATATGACTTATGGCCAACTCATGTCAATAGAGATACAATAAACGGCATGGCTGGCGTGCTTCTGTCAGCACACGGGTCTATTTCTAACATTGCTTTGGCAACACAAAACTGGCACAATGTAACATCATCATCACAAGCTAAAGCACCTTTAAAAATAGTAGACTGGCCTTACCAGTAGCTGTGCGGAAAATACATAACCTCCAGACACACGGGGGCTTCTATTTTAAATGATGAAATAAGAATGTCTGAGAGGTAGGTCAATATCCTCAGACAAATGTATGACTTATTAGGAATTAATTCAGAACGACTGCATGTTTTAACTTAAAAAAAAAAAAAATACTAATAGCTGGACCAGTGCATTAATAATTGTACTGGAATAGAAAAAAATAGGAAAAATAGGAAAAGATATAAGATACCGGGAGGAGGCCCCGGGGCAGACCCAGGACACGCTGGAGAGATTATATCTCTCGGCTGGCCTGGGAACGCCTTGGTGTTCCCCCGGATGAGCTAGAGGAGGTGGCTGGGGAGAGGGAGGTCTGGGTTTCTCTGCTTGGGCTGCTGCCCCCGCGACCCGGCCCCGGATAAGCGGAGGAAGATGGATGGATGGATGGAGGAAAAGATATATTGTATTGCTGTACTGATATTTTGCCCCATCTTTAATCAGTTATTCCGTAAATGTATTAAACTCTACCGTTATGGTTGTTATTATTTATGTGAATTTACAATTTCTTTTTAACGCGCTTTAGTTCAGTTCAAACTGAGCAGATTTGATTGTTAGAAATAGAAAACACTTGAAACAGATAGCTCTACCATTGTGTCACCCCTCTCGCGTGTCCTGCACAAACACCAGTCAGTGATAAACGCACTCACCAACCAGTCGTTCAATCAGCTGCTTGTTTAGTCCGGATGATAAACAAAGTCTACGCCTGTTCGCTTCGACCAGCGCTGATACCAGCATATGCTGGATCAGCATAACTCCATCCATTCAGAACAGTTTTACTATCACAAGCTGGAATTTCATCCACACTTGCTGCTGACTTATCAGACAACCTGCTGTCAGAATCGAACTAACTTCAAAACATGCTTATTTAGTGGTTGCAAAAGAAATTAGGTCTCTTACAAAATACTTTTAGTTTGCTCAGAAACAATGCAAATAAACACGCCGATAATAAGCACGTTACTGGGTCTCTAACTCTAGCGGAACCCTTAATATTGTCTTAACTGGTTCCCTAAAAAGCTGAGCAGATCCTGCAATATAAGTGTGTCATTTCAACCTAAAGCTTAATTTAAGAATGTAGCAGCATTTCTACAAACGCATGATGACAAGTTAGTCACCAAAAGTAACTTGTTCTCAATTTCCTTAACAGCGCTTTAAGCAAGGCAAAATTAGGCCATTATCAAGTTTTCCCTTGAAACTGGAATGAAATGCGAGACTACACAAGTGCAAGTCTGAACAAAGGCTTCGGGGAGAGAATGTTTGCCTCCACATGTACAGTAACCTTGGTTAGGTGAATAATTGACGGGCCTATGGGACAAGGTCCTTGGCCTTGGCAATCTAATGCATTAACCATTGTATGCATGTGGCAACTACAGCTGTGAATACTAAATCCAAAGATGTAAATATACTATTTAGTAAATAGTGTGCGTGCATCGCTACATGCAAACATGGAGAAAAATATTTATTGGTAGGTCTGAGAAATAAAATACAATAAAGTGGATTTTACTGTAATGCTTGAAAGGTATTCGAAGAGTGCATATACCATGAAATATGAAAGTGTTGCCATTTTAATGAATTTGTTCCAAACTTGGCTTACAAGTGACCTAATGGGGTCATTTATGACCCCCGCTGTATGATTATATGCAGCATTGTATGTTTTTATATAGTAAATGTAAAAAAAACCAAACAAACTATGAATTTACTACTTCTACTAAAAGAACTGGTTTGGCAACAACAATAAAAAAAACGAATGGGGTCAAATATGTGTATGTGCAACATCACAAGCTTTAATTTAATTGTATCTGCATACTTCTGATGAGATGATTATAACGCTTTGCTGTGAACCATGGCTAACAGACTTAAATTCAAATTTAGATAACAAATTGGCAGATAAACAGTTTTCCAGATGCAGGTGCAATTTTTGGCAATATTCTCAGTCTAAACCAGAGTATGGCATAAAAATATGTGATGCTGAAAATTCATTTTGCATAGAAATCATGATTAAACTAAGTTAGATAAACTTTTAGGATATCTGGCTAGCATGATAAGCTCAAACAGCTTGAAGGTTATTAGGGATTTTCCTTTGCCCTTTTCCCCACCTCTCCATTAAGTTTGGGGAAATTTGTCTTAGCAGTTTTTCTACAAGTAGATAAGATCAAATAACATAACATTTGATAAACTTACACCAGTTATAATTTAGTTAAACTTACATATGACAAATACCGTACATAAGTAGAATATTTTATTGTTCAGTAAAAGAAAAAAACACTTAAATCTTCGAATCGTTTTTTTTTTCTCATCTAAACTCATAAATCTAATCTGCTAATTTTTATATAAATAACTGAGAAATAAATATACAATTAAATACATCTGAGATTTAAAAAATTGAATGTAGATAAATATAAAAATCCCAAAGTTTACCTGGTGTTCAAAGTTTTTTCCCCAGCTTGGAATAAAAGAACAGCAGCCCTGGGGGCTGAAGAGTAATCTAGTTTCTCATATCTAAATAGTGTATACAGTTACAAACAAAGGGGTCCTAATTTATTTATATATCATTCTGGAAAAGTGATCCTCTCAGAGATACAAAAGAAGGAGCAAGACATCCAGTTCAACCCTGTTGAACGACATATAATTCAGTTTTAATCTTATCAAAACTGAAGCCTATTCCTAGTAAAATATAGATGTGCTGAAATATAGATTTTAAACTCACCTTAGATTTTTTACAACGCAAAATAAGAAAGATCAATAAAGCCTAAGTCAGTTACATTAACAGGCTATGAATCTTGTGAATCTTGTCTAGACAGAACAAACGATGACCAAGCTGAAACCAAACTTCAAAATTGCTCCACCTTTTGCTTCTGCTGTAAAAAATTAACAGAAATTTGGCAGTCGAACGCTGCTGCACCTAGGTGAGTTTTAATCCGGGCAGTAACATTGAAAAAGCAACTGTGTCGACACAGCAGACCTTTGTATTCCCTCTAGAGTTTAACCGCCTCTCGTTGAATCAGGAAGACTGGATTAAAGGTTAGCGCAGACTAGATGACCCACATTTAGGCAGACAGGCAGCACAAAAGCAACACCGCTACAAAAATATCTCACAAACAAAAAAATCTGACAACTCTCCCTCTCAGCACCGAAAGAGCGCACCATGGCACAGTGCCCACACTGCTCTTAGGATTTCTTTTTTTTTTTTTTTATTCGGCGACGGGCAGGAAATTCCTCGAACTCGACTCGTCAATACAAAAACAAGTTGACACGTCAGAGAATTTACAATGCCTACAAAGTCCAGTTATAATTTTTATGCAGAACTTTCTACTGGTCTCCAAAATTCCCCAATTTTCCTGTGTTTGTTTTGCAATTTGAAGGGGAAAGAGTTGTGCAAAGAGAGAAATGCAGAAAGACGGTAGAGAGAGGTAACAGATGCAGTAGAGTGGGATGATCGTAATGTACTTGTCGGTTTGTTGCCATTCAACTTCAGTCACAAATCCATTTTTTAATGCCTGTGACGTTGGCGTTAACGACTCATTATCAAATGTTGAGACTTTTTAGGAATGCAAAACAAAGTGAATTCCCCCTTTACAGGGAAACATAACTCACACAACATAACGCAACTGAGGAAAGTATGCTGTTAATGTGTTACTAATCTGATTTTGAGAAATGGATGACAAAATGCATCAGGATTTCCATGATTAAGGCTCTGAACAACAGATTAAATCCTATATTGCAGTCTGGTACAAAGTTTGTTAAAGTCAATCGACAGCTTAGAAGTTAGGATATGCTTAAGGAGGACAAAGGTGATATAAAATGATTAAATGCCACATTTCAAATCACCTTGAAAGATTCAGCATTATGTCAGACAGCGACCACCCAACACTCCCACTGTCATTATCACTAAGTCAGTTGGCTACTTTCTCTAACCTGTTACCCAAATGCATACTTGCATGCTAGGGGACATTTTTAGTATATGGGTGACGGGGGTGTTGAATGAAGTGGTGGGACTTCGCTCACCACCTCCACTAACCAATTTCCTGTGGAAAACCTTATGATTCTATTTGCAGCATTTAGATATTTCCAGCGCCTATAGCTATTTTCAGTTGGTTTTTCTCATACTGTTACCAGAAGCAGGTGCTTTCACACGTATTAGCATTTTTAAACGTTTGCGGAAGCATCGGCAAGAAGGACATAAACTTGTAGTAGCCCCATTATCGTCTTTGTACAGTTGTTCCCGGTTCAGCTAGTTTGCATTGGTAGGTTAAGTCGTTAAAAGAAGGGAGAGGTTAGACATGTGACAGAGACAGCTATGCACTCTCAGGAATTTTGAATCGTAGTGCTGATGGTCATTACATGATTCAGAACAGGTTATTGAGAATACAACAAGAATCGTTTCAGAGTACAGGTATTCTATACCAAGAAATGTCCCCCCACCCAGCTAGCTTCATCATCTCACAGTGAGTAATAAGGCATTTCTGAGTCTTTGTTAGTCAATTACGTATGTTGGTGGGTGCTGCATATACAAAGCCTATCAGATTTAAAGTAAATCTAAGATGTTAGTAAGTGTCCAATCATCCAAAAATTCTATTTTATTTTGAAAGAACACAAAAATGTATCTAAATAAATCTGGCTGAAACAAAAGCCTTTTGTGCAACAGCTCTTGTAAGAAAATGTAAAAATACAGAAAGAGAAGGAAATAATGCTCAAAGGAAAAAATCTGAATTTCCCAGGGTAGACATTTCAGAGAGAAAAAAGTGAAACAAAACTTTGAGATTGTATGCGAGTTCCCATATACACTGATTAATTCATGTCAAGATCTATGTAGACATTTAAAGATGACAATAGCAGCAAGCTGACAGCCACCAAAATAGCCTTTAAAAAGGAAACAGCTTGGCTGCAACAGGACTACACCTCAGTTTAGCTCTTTGCACCACTCTGACCGTGTGCTTCAAAGACTCACAATAGAAACTAGAAAAAACACATGAACTGTCTGGCTAATACTAAGTACATAAAAATCAATCAGCCAGTAAGTTGCAGTGAAATGCAGTGTTTTATACCACTCATCAAACAGCGAATCGCTATTTGTACACATATTAAGTAACCTGAGCACAAACAAACAAAGCCGACTGAAGGTGGCATTATCTCAAAGATTAGAAATACAGGAAACTGACACAACAGATGTGAAGCTGACCTAGTTTTTCCCATAGTTTAGCTACCTTGTCGGTAGTTCCTGTTTTAAAAATGATATAGGTTTTCAGTTTGATTCGAGCTTCCCAGCCTGCCGTTTATATAACAAGAATGTCTCTGGTCTGTGGGAGGAATCCCACACAGGCACAGGGACAACACGCAACCTCAACACAGAAAAGCCTCAGATGAACCTTCTTGTAGTGAGGTAACAGTGCTAAGCAAGGCACTACAAAGCAACCCTGTTATTTTGCAATGTATACTTTGCTTAAGATAATATAGATAAAATAACATAACACACTGTACGAGAAACTGATCACGCTCAGTGTAATTACTGTTATTCTGTAAATCACTCACACCCTTCAATAGCCCATCTGACACTTTTTGACTTGGAATTTTGTAGTTTTATAAAATTACTAATCGTGTGATTGAACTGAAATGTATTCAGCAGCAATGGTGAATCTTGGCATACAGTTCCTTGTGTTTGCAAATGCTAATAAATAAGTGATCAATGTCTTTCAATTTCAAGTTAGCCCTCTTCTGGGCCTAAGTATGATGATTACAGTAATGATGATGATAATTATTATTATTTTCAGACACAAGTCACTACAGTTAAGTGAGCTAACACATCTTATTATTCTCCTTGTTACAAATATAAACACAATGCATGAAAGAATTTACAGAAATACAAAGATGTTTAAAACATTTTTTGCTTTCAGCTGTTTGGGTGACATCTGTGTATTTAAGTTAACTAATTACGGTAGAAAAAAAAAATCAGTATTAACTTTATTTGAACAAGATTAACTATAATTTAGTGTTTTCCCCTGCTGCTATAGTGTACAATATTTTCTCTTCATGCTGAAGGTCATTAACATTGACCTATGAATCCTTTAATCATAGAAAATGCACCTGACTCAAGGCAACTTAGCAAAGAACCAATTTTAAAATGTATATTTAGGCACTTTGTTAGAAGCCGCTTGTTGCAAAAACACTTCATTTGGTCACATTTCTTCAGTTGAAACCATGAAAAATTCTAGAATTACTAGTTTTGCACCAACAAATTTTTTTTCAAAGAACTTATGGCCATAAAATTGACTTTGAACCTTTAAACTTAACGGTCAAGTAGAATAGAAAAGTGGCAGGCCTGCAAAAACCATGTACAGCATATAAACAGCATCTGAAGGTCATGTCCTGAAGAAGCAGGGACAAAATCCAGCAAAGACCTGACACAGATCTGTTGATCTACTGTTCACCGAAGCCTCATCAGAAATGATCTCAAAGGAAGGATCGCTGTCAAGAAGCTATTCTTAAGGAAGGTCTTAAGGAGTAATTAATCAAAATGTGAATGTTTTGGTTCAAATCTACAAAATATCTACAGAGGTGGTCAGGAGAGAGCTACAACAGTGAGTGTCTACAGCCGTCTGTAAAACATGGTGGAGGCTCTGTCATGATTTGGGGCTGCATTTCAGACAGGGGTGTTGAAGAACTTGTCAAAATTAATGAAACTATGAATGCAGAAAAGTAACATCAGATTTTGATACACCATGCAATACCATCTGACTCTACCAGCTGTTTTTCTCAGCATGACATAAGAAAAAAAGAAAAGAAAACCCCCCCACAATGGCTCACTATCAGTTGTGAACTGAGTTTCCCAAACGTGGATCTCAATATTATTGAAGCAGAATGGAGGCATATTGACAGAGAATGTTTTGGCATAATAAACTGTGTATTTCCATGCATGTTTCCCACTGTACTTGCAAAATATCATGAAATATGGAGTGGCTCAAGACTTTTGCACATACATATATACACATATATACACACACACATACATACATACATACATACATACATACATATATACACATACATACATACACACATACATATATATATATATATATACAGTGGCTTGCAAAAGTATTGGGCCCCCTTGAACTTTTCCACATTTTGTCACATTACAGCCACAAACATGAATCAATGTTATTGGAATTCCACGTGAAAGACCAATACAAAGTGGTGTACACGTGAGAAGTGGAACCAAAATCATACATGATTCCAAACATTTTTTACAAATAAATAACTGAAAAGTGGGGTGTGCGTAATTATTCAGCCCCCTGAGTCAATACTTTGTAGAACCACCTTTTGCTGCAATTACAGCTGCCAGTCTTTTAGGGTATGTCTCTACCAGCTTTGCACATCTACAGACTGAAATTCTTGCCCATTCTTCTTTGCAAAACAGCTCCAGCTCAGTCAGATTAGATGGACAGCGTTTGTGAACAGCAGTTTTCTGATCTTGCCACAGATTCTCGATTGGATTTAGATCTGGACTTTGACTGGGCCATTCTAACACATGGATATGTT
>VOQK01026306.1:3950-14182 GCA_015052645.1 Benitochromis conjunctus
AAATGATTCATCCCTCTTCTATTAAATGTAGAATTACTGAGCAGTTTAATATAAGAGGAACCGCTGGCTGTGAAGAAGAGTTGTTTGTGTAGCTGAGTGTTTATTGGATCTGTATATAGTAAAAATGTATTTAAACCCTTTTCATTAATTCACATCACAGCGCTGCATCTTTTATTTTAACACCTCGCTCACAGATTTTCATTAATTAATTTTGCTTTTCTTATTTAGCAACATATTTTATCCGCCCTGCTGGAGAAAAAACTCTACACGATAAATGTGTAAAATTGCAGAAAAAGTGGTAGCACATTACTTTCCTTTGGTTAAACCATAGACCCACTGTTTTGAAAAAAAAAAAGGAAAAAAAAAGAAAAGAAAAAAAAGAAATTTCTATAGTTGATAATGGAAAACAGGAATCTGTTATTTAACTGCTTTGGTGTGGTGTGAATGGGGATGGGGGAGGTCTTTATTAATTGAAAAAGCTGTAAAACTTATAAAAATACAGTTAAAAGTTCAAAATCTATGCACTAAATGTTTTCCAAAGCCGTCCATTGAGGTCTTTGGCGGGCCAATTCTGGTCCCCAGGCCTTACGTTTGACACCCCTGACCTCGAGCTCCCACTGGTCCTCGGATTTTGAATGAACGCCGCCGTCCTCCAGTTTGTCTACAGACTGCTGAACAGCGCTGAAGTGTATAAATAAATAATGTATCTCTTTAAGGATTGGAAGACGGTGTTAATACCTAGTCTTTATTTTAATGTGGCACTCATGTAACTTTTAAAATCACTCATTTTTTTTTGTTTTTAAATATTACTATCCTGTAACAAAGATATTCAGTGGATTGGCAGTTCATGTTGTAACTTACATTGTGCACCAATGCCACAGACTTTTACCCAAAGCAAAGCAATAATGGAGATTCATGGACCTTTCAGGTTGCATGAGTGGCGCCGATTACTTTTAAATTAAATTCAGTTTAGAAATGCTTAAAAATATTTTGTCTAATTTTATTAGACTTTTGTTGGTTTAAATTGACAAGAAACAACAGATTAAAAACGCTTCCACCGAAACAGACGGAAGGTATAAAAGACTGAAGACTCATTTTGAGTGCCTGGTCAAAACGTATTGAAATGTTTGTGCGTATTTACATCATACTTTAAGTCCCCTTCAAGGTGCTTTTACTGGTAAACACAAAGCAAAACAAAAAGTAATGCATGACTACAGCTACAGTTTAACCAGCACAAGGGTACTTTACTGGTTTCGTATTTATGTTTCCACACAGATGCCCGTTTAAAGAGGATGTGACTGATATTAAAAACGGCTTTAATTATGATTGGGCGACTGTTTCACTTGTTGACTTTTCAGAATCCCCTGTGAATCCAACACTTGAACAAGCAGGTTTCATTAAACTGAACAGTGTTTTTTTTTGTTTGTTTTGTTTTTTTGTGTTTTTTTTTTCATGTTTTTGAACTTGTTTAAAAAGTCACAAACTTTCTCCTTTTTTCCCTGAGCTCCCCTTTCACATCTTCTTCATCACGCTGTCATATTTTGCCAATGTCTGCTTGCTCATGATCATTTTTTTCCAGCTCGTGTTCTTTTTAAAAACTCATCTTTAATAAAGCGCATGCCCTGCAAGTCCAGAAAACTGAACATGTGTCAGACTGATATTCTTTTCTGCCAATAAAATGTTGCTTTCTTGTGCAGTTTTTGATTAAAGGTTTTGAAAAGAGAGCCTGATGCATGCCTAGCCTTATTGTTATTGCCTGTCTGCAAGTATCTGTCACTTAATGAAGTTTAGAAATCAACCCTGAGCGCTCAATTGATGCGGTTTGAGTCTTCTCCAGAATCATTTGCACTCCTCCGCAGTCAAATCTAAAAATAGACACATACTAAAGAGGCATATTTTTAGCTTCTGTGTGAATGAAATTTTCCATCAAAATGTCACTGTCGCTTACTAATATCCACTGTGTTTTTGACATATCTGGACATTTCCTTTTTGATACAGCGCCTACAGATAAAGATATATACGTGAACCATACAGCAGGGAAATTGAGCTTTTTTGAAAGTAATTAATGAAATAATTTTATCCATTGCATCCAAACTTGTATTGCCCACCTAGGCAGAAATGCACAATGTGGACAAAAGCACTGGGCTTCTTGCACATTAGTTACAGGAGCTGCATCATGCCCTGAAGCTCCCGGTGCACAGCTCTTGTGCTGATGTTAATGCCAGAGGAGGCTCAGAGCTCTGCAGTTAGTGAGTCAGCAGAGAGTTGGTGACTTTTCCGTGATTTATTTATTTATTTTTTCACCTCAGTCCTCAGCAGACCCATGCTCTGTGACTTTGCGTGGTCTGCCACTTCATGGTTGAGTTGCTGTGGTTCCTAAATGCTTCCACTTTGCAATAACACCACTTATAGTCAATCGCAGAATATCTACAAGGGAAGAAATTGCACTAATTCACTTGTTGCAGTAGTAGCATCCTGTTAGAGCATCCTCTACCACCCTTAAATTGAGTCAGGTGTTTAGAACGACTCATTCTTTTTCACAGATGTTTGTAAAGGCAGACTGATCAGCTGGGATTTTCTTTATCTGAGGTGATGGGACTGAAAACGGCAGAAATAAATTCAGACATTTAGAGCTGTGGCCCAGTTACTTATCCATTTAGTGTAACTTGTTTTCAGTCTCTCAGATCAGCCATTTCAGTATAATGTTGCTCAGTGTAAAATAGCAAAGTCTTTAAATATTTCATCACCTACCTATAATATAATCTAAAAACTGGAGAAATCTCTGCACAAAGTGTAAGGCTGAAAATCAGTACTGGATACCCGTGACCTTCAGGTCCTCAGGCAGCGCTGCATTAAAAACATGCATGAGCTCAGGAACAACTTCCAGAAATCATTGTCTGTGAACACAGTTCACCGCGCTATCCACAAATACAGGTTAATTCTAATGGACTGAGGCAGAATGGAAAAACTGTTCTGTGGTCAGACGAAATTTGAAAAACATGGCTGCTGCATCTTCCAGACTAAAGAGGACATGGATCATCCGGCTTTTTATCAGCTTTGAGTTCAAAAGTCGCCATCTCTGATGGTACGAGGATGCATTAGTGCCTATAGAATTGGCTGCTTGTACAGTTTGAAAAGTGTCATCAGTGTTGAAAGATACGCAGCTAGCATCCTATATCAGACAAGAACCAGAAAAGCCCAGTAGCTGGTCTCCTCACTTTCAGATGTTGACAGAAGAGGGGATGTTGCTGCCATCAAATTCAAAATGAACTCCTGTTTTTCATGCAACAGTAAAATGTCTGTTTAAACATTTTTATGCTGTATTATGAATTTAAAAAATGAGTTAATGAGATTTACAAAGTCACCGCATTCTGTTTTTGCTGACATTTCACACAGCGTTGCAGCTTTTTCAGAATTCAATTTGTGTATTTAGATATTTAACAGCAAAGAGTTTGACTTGGCACACCTGCTCGTGCAGGCTACAGTTACCTAATTGACTGTATTTGGGTGTTTTAATTAAACTGAAATGAATTTGAACTGTGTGTAGGTGATTTTCTTCAGTGTCGCGACTTTAAATGTTTTAGAGACGTAGCCTAAACCAGAACAGCTCCTAGTTCTGTGGATTTTAAGTTGTGATAAGTAAGGGGGTTTACTTTTGTACGGTTTCAGTTTTGTGTCATTTGTTTAGCACTCACTCTTGGTCACCATCTAAGAAATGATACAAGATAACTCCGGGACATGGGCGAGAACAAAAGCATCAGCCAAAGTGTATCAGTTATAGCTGTGTGCAGGTTAGTGGATGAACAGTTACCGGCAAAAACTCATTTCAATTGTAAGGCAGCTTGAAAAAAGAAAAAAAAAAGGTCAAAAACATGGCACAGCTGCACTTGTTGTGATATCATCTGGTGACCTCACAGCCTCTGACTTTGAAGATTAGAAAGTGCATTACCATCTAAATACTTGACAATCTAACTCTGGGGCTTTCAGAACAAAGATCATTTTCATTCCTTGAATAGTCATCAATCACACGTGTGCCGTCCCACTGGCAGGTTCTTTCCAACCACGTTTATCTCAACCATGATGATGAATTTCCACAGCCTCGGTGAAGACCATCACTGGCATGTATAATGAGTCACTTTGTGTTCTTTTTAATCATACTAGTGGGGTTTTATTTTTGGTAAACATGTTGTGTGGTGAAGCTGACGTGACCGACTGAAACATGGTTAAAATAAAGGGGTTATCGCTTTGAGTTCACTCGAATTGCAGTTCTTGGTTTATTTGTAATTCGGCACACTGACATGCTACACATTACCACAGTCAACATTTACAGTTTTCACCAATGTAAGCCTGAGGTACAAAGGCACCGCTGAGACTGCTGGGAAGCAGAGTGCTCTTAAATGTGATCATCCAAGTGAAACATTTCACTCATTTTTAGGATTTGTTGGCTTGAGCTCAGTACCTTCAGATCTACAAGGTCTGAGGGGAAAAGGTTTGTTTTTTATTAAACTGTCATACACTTACACTGGAAGCTTACTGACCCAAGTATTTCACAGAAGTCAACAGTCCAGTTGTGCACACTGTGCCCTGCTTCAGCTGATTTGGGCATTCACCACAGCAGGTTTTATGTTTCTTTGCAAGCCAGGAAGGCCGGCATATGTTTGGCTAAACAGGCTACTTAAACTTGGTGTTATGTTCACAGTCTGCCCTAAAAATAAAAAAAGTTCACACATTTCCCATCATTTAAAGCACGTCCTTGAAGACAGAATGGATTCAGTGCTTGACGAGCACTTTGGAAATCAAACCATTTATACGTGAAATAGCTGGAGTTCCCCTAAAACAACGTGAAGCAAGGAAACACAGGTACACCACATCTATAGTCACAACAAACACAGCTAGGTTTCTTTGCTTTCCACACTGCAGCGTGGTGCTTGTGTTTTTTTTCTTCTCTTTAGCACCTTTACTCTAAGACGGCCTTGCCAGTCTGCATCATCCGTTTGAGTTTCACATAAAAGGAATCACCTGCAGTGTGATTCCTGTGTGAGGGGATTTTCACAGTCACACAAAGACCATTGTAAGAAAACATGCGGTTAGAAAAAAGCATTTTACAAGATATTTTTGACTTAAGGCTATTTGTGGCGCTTACACCCTTGTGCCTAGGTGTTACATGTTGCTACATCCAACAATTATTAATTTGTAATAATCAATTTATCCTGTTTAGGTTAAAACAGGATTAACAAACAAAACATAAAAGTCTTAAAGAAGAAGACAAAAATAAAACAAGGAAATGTTCAGTATTTTTATGCTTTAAATGAGCTTTTAATCAAATCAATCAAATTTTTTTTTACAAAATTATACCTGAAATGACACACACAGTCTAAACAAAAGGAAAAAATGGTTAAATTAATAATGTGCCCACGGTCAAATGGTACTTTAGCATCCCCTGAAACACTTTATAAATAATCACCAGTCATCAGAGTCATGAAAGATTCAAAACTAACTTTATATGAATGAGTACAGTATGAGTATAACTGATCAGGCATTATAATTAGCAGTAGCACTGACATAATACAATAAAGTGAGTACACATATATATATATTTATATATTTGCTACTCTGTGTAACAGTAGATGTTTCAGGATTATTTAGTAATACAGTATTACAGGATTATTTGAAACAGGCTACATATTTTATCGTTGTCTTATCTCCTTTAGATTCATTTCAAATTTAATATACAACTTTAACCAGATCGAGCCGTTTAAGTGACAAGTGCACGCACCACGGTCGTCGTTTTCCTAGACTTTGAGCTAACAAAGGCTAAAACTAAACAAGTCTCCCATTTTTCTAAGTATGCACCTTTAAAACTAAAATATTTTATTAGAACTTGTTAACTTTAATTACTTCGAGCCACAAATAAATAGTAACTGGTGCACACACACACTTGCACAAAGCTAAAGAAGGTTAGCTGTCAGAACTATTATGATAATTAGGCTGCTTATAATATAAGAGATAAATGATCATCTACAGATGCAATACAGATATCAGGAGGGTTGCATCAGGATAACAGATGACCCTTTTTCCTCAATGAGCTCTTCTCAGCTCCCACCGTTGATTCACCGATTCACTACAGATGGATCCTCGGGATGAGTGCAGATGTCACATCGCCCGCCCTCAAGGTGTAATGACATCCTAATGATACTTTTAATGTGATATATGTAAAATATAGTAGCCTATATGATAATAACATTGTATTTTTGTCATATATATATATATATATATAGATATTATTATTACTATTATTATTAAAATTATTAATTATTTTGTTTAGATTTTGTTTCCATTTTTTTGTATTAAAAAAAACAAAAAGAGTGTTTTTTGGTGTTACTTCCACAGCACACCCTTATAAGCCTGTCAGGTCTACAATGGCTTTAATGAAAATGGTGTCATCTCTGAGGTAAGGGCTCTTTCCGGCCAGTTTGGCCAGCGGGCAGAAGAGTGGGCAGCCGCTGGCGATGTTCATCTCACTGATTGGCCGCTGGAAGGAGGAGGAGCTGACGTCCGGTCGGAAAGCATCGATGATGTGCTCCCTGTTGTTCTGATCCAGGAGCATCAGAGTCACCTGGCGGGGAAGAAGAAGAGAAGAGGAGTTTGTTTCGTGCTGTTCATCGAGAGTTTCATGTCTCAATGTATTAAAACGGTTCCCCACCTTCTGACTGAACGGCCACTTGAGCAGGGCGTCGCACTTTCCCCTCATGACGACGAAAAACAGCGAAAGGTGCGTTCCCCGGCCCGTCCCGTCGCCATTCAAATACAACCTTAGACACATTTTGTAGCCGTATTTGCTGGAGTAAAAAGCTGCGTGGAGGAAAAAAATAAAATAAAATAAGGGTCAGGAATTCAAACAGAGCCTAAAACAGCGTCATGTGAAACCAGCAGAGAACATGCACGCTCCCTGAAAAACAACAAGGGTGTAGCGGCGTGGAACTCCCCCCATCTACATGCCAGAAGATAATTTCATGTGAACTGTATGACCTCAAAACAAAACAAAAAAAACCCTCTCACTTAAAAGCATACCACACGTGTACAACTGTGACCTTTTTCCATCCTACCTGGTGAGAACATCGCAGGCGCTCGACCAGCCACAGCATCCTGCCTTCGGCGCAAGAAGTCGGAGATTTTCCAGACGAATATTCCGTCGTAGGTGCAGAACTGGAGTTCGCGCACTAGCTGTTCGGTCTCAGACAGCTGCAAGTCTCTCATGGTCAGTGTCCTCTCCAGCTGTCGGACTTTGTTAGACAGATTTTCAATCTTCTCTTGGTCTAAGCGGTGTTGGTGTGCGAATGCTTCCATTGTAACAGAACTGCGCTCCACCTCCCGGTTCAGGACGCACACAATGTTTTCTAAAGCGTTCACCTGAAAAAAGCAAGAAATGATTATTTTCTCATTTTGACAAATGAACAGAGTGGTTACAAGCGGCATCAAATCTGTTGAGACTCACTTTTTTTTCAATGTCAACAGACTGCACGGAGGTCATGGGCCCGGCTCCCTCATTAGGATCCCTGTACAGGCCCACGCCGGAGTCCTCCTGCCACTCCCCGGCAGCAGGGGCCTCTGAACGAGCCCGGGTCGCAGACAACACCAGAGGGAGCAGCAGACGCATGTGCTCCATAGTACTGTTGTACTCGTGGTCGCCGAGCTTCCCATTCTCTACCTGATACAGAAACACAGGAGAGCTTGTCTAAGTTTTATTACGACAAAGGTCAAACCAGTCTGTTTGAATCCCAGACGAGTGCTTGAGCTGTGGTGTCCAGTTTGTGCCTTCAGGAAGACAAACTTACTACTGCTGTGATTGTACTCTGAAAAGGTTCAGACTCATCAAACCAGCAGGTTGAAAAAGGACTCAGTGTGCTAATATAAAAGATTTTGACTCCTAAGATTGATTTTACATCTTTCAGCTGGCTTGGGAATGACTCGGTATCCCCCAGGATGAGCTGGGAGAGCTGGCTGGGGTGCTTAGATCGCTGCCCCGGCGAACCAAACAACTGGCTTCAGTTATGTCAGTTGTGTTCACCTCCTCCACTTATAAACAACCAATTTTTATTGATGTTTTAGCCTGAAAATGATCAGATTTCAATGACAAAACACCAAGTGATTGCCAAGTATTTACATTAAAAATGTGCAGGGGCATATTGAACCCTGCTTTAAATGTTTTATGTTTAAATATTTAAAGCACAAAATAAGCAGTGTAAAGTGTTAAAGTCACTGTGCAGACATCGTTTTTTTTTTTAAAACAGGTTTCACTTGTGAGTATTTACATGCAGTTTCTATGTTCTGTTGGCTCAATGAAAGTAAACCCAATTTAGATAAAGCTTAAAACTGCTCTGCGTGTGTTTCTGAGGCCTTTTAAGATGACTGCTGAGTAGTGCGGATTGCTTCTAGAAGAACTGAAGAAACAGCCTAATCTAATCTTTTAGAGGGCTTCCTGGCAGCCTGAGCAAACACCTCCTTAACTGCAAACTACGGTTTGATTCAAAGGCTCCTAAACTCTCATTGGTGCTTGGGCGTAATATCATATCACATCGCATTTGCCAAACTGAGGTCAGCCAACTTTAAACTACTGGGAAAAGCACAGAGCGCGAAATATCTCATGTGAGAGGGTCACGTGACTGACCTCAGGGAACACATTAGGATGAAGGAGATGAGAAAATGCATGTAACAGCATTAAATCTGATCTGCAATTAGACTAATTTATCCAACAACCCCCACCGAAATCTTTTCTATGTACAACAAATTCTAGCTTTCACGAGATAAATCACATACAAGAATTTCCCTTAGGGGATCAATAAAGTATCTTCTATTCTATTCTATCTATCTGTACTCCAAATACAAAGCAGCTGGTGGGAGATGATTAGCCTTGCTTAGTTGGAAACTCCCTGGCTCTTTTGGAAGTTAAACCTTTAACAGTGCTTTTAGACTTCTGTGTTAAATCTACGCTTCTGAAACCCTATAATCAGTATAATTACACAGCCTGCACAAGTATAAATGCTGGAAACGGCGTATTACGTAGGCTACATCATACGCTCTACACAGATTCACTGCATACATCAGGCACAAAGCAGGCCCTCGTCATAACAAAACAGTAAAAACACCAAACAGAGATGCTGTGACTTTAGCCAGGCCAACTCCTTCACCTGATTCCAACTTCATAATTTACTTACAACAGCAAAGTTTTAAGTTACATTACTACCTTATTGTACAGGGCTTACATTTAGACTCCCCGTTAAACCACAAATGAGCATCAAACTACTATAACACAATGAGAAAAATGAGTTTGATCATTTGTCTTATGATAAAACATAAGACAGGAGTTTAGCTGATGATGTAACTGCACCTACCATAGACTTGCAGCCCACTTCATTGAATGGACACGTGCACTTTGACTTTGCGCAAGACTTCGCATGATCATTGAACTGAAAGGTAGAATGGACAAAAAGAAAAGACCATTTATAAACAGCGCATCAACAGGAAAGTGGAAGTGAAGTACTCCCGGTCAAAAAGAAACTAAGTATCATAAGGAGACTGTGGGGAGTACTGACGTAAGACCACTTAGATTACATTGAAGGTCTAACCTTTTCTCTTGGTATCTTCTTTTTTCCACAGTCCTTGCATTGCATGGGAAACTTCAGACAGATCTCATCATGGGCCTGTGAAATGCATCATAAAGCAGAACGTCACTTTGTGTCGATTAATGCCAACAAAGAAGAAGAAAAACAAAAAAAACAGTGCCCTTCAGTGTAGTCTCTTTATATCCCACCTTTATCTCTTTGAAGTTGAAGGTCATTTTGCAGTATTTGCAGTTGAGAGTTCTTGCCTCGCATTCTCTCTCATTGTGTCTGTCCTTCTCTGTGCGAAGGATAAGGGTTTGGCAGCCCTCGCACAGTATCCGCTCGAATTCACAGCGACCTTCGTGCTGAGCCTAAAAATAACAGACATTATTTATTTGTTATTATTATTATTGAACTGCCTGTTTGTTACGTGTAAAGCAGGTTTTCATCACTGTGAAAGAGCAAACTGACAGTTGGGCCAAACCCTTTCCCAGTCACTGATAAATAACCGCTTTCCAGATAGTGTTTAAATGAAGGTGTAGCTGCGGGCTGCAGATGCGGTACAGGGTGTATTATTAGCTTCTATGTGGAAAAACTGTTGTTTTTGTTTTGTTTTGTTCTTTTAAAAAA
>VOQK01026312.1:18808-39600 GCA_015052645.1 Benitochromis conjunctus
GGCAGCGCTGCCTGAGTTATGGCATATTTGTGTTTTTATAGAGGCAGGGGGAATGGAGTTGGGGAAGTTGGGAGGGGGACGTGGGGGTAAGTGTGTGTGTGTGTGCGTGTGTGTGTGTGTGTGTGGATCTGGCAGGAGTTTGGGCAGAGGGATAGAGAGAGAGAGAGCAAAGACGACAAGGGAGAAAGTGAAGCAGCGAGAGAAAGGGGGAAGTTGCAGATCCGGCTGTATTTACAGATCAGTTGTCAAAAGGAGCCATTTAAGGGGAATGCGCCCGTTCCTGTGCTGTGACAGGCGAAGTGGCTGTTTAAAAAGCAAAAGAAACTATGAACCAGAGAGGGAGATAGTCAAACACAGGCTTTTTTTCTGTTGAAGACAGACAGAGCAAGGGGTGGCGAGGGAACGAGTGGGTGTTAAGTGACTTCATTTGTAGTCTATTTAAGGTATGTTTTACTTGTCCTTGTGCTGCTCCTCCAACATTTAATACAGGGGCTGCGTTCTAGTTAGCACAACAAGGGAATAATGATTGAGCGCATCGTTCTTATTTCCTGTAAATACAAATGACTTTCCTTCATCTGCCTAAAAACTGTATTTGATTTCAGTCTTGCTGTCAAGGGAGATTTGCGACTGATGCAAACAGTGATAAGAGTAAACCAAAAGCACAGCTCTGTTTCCCTCATTAGCTTATCACGACTTTAAGTATGTACACTTTCTGGTGGCTTTATTCAACATCCGTGTCCTGCTCTTTTAACATCCTATTTTCTTTATTGCCCTTTGTCAACGTTTTGAAGGAAGTCTGATTGGGCGTTGGAGGCTTGTCTGTCAAGTCGTGACTATTTTTGTGCCATTAGAAGGCTTTGTTTGACTCAAATAAAGGTGATCCACCCTCTGTTCAAATTATACCTGCGGCAGGTCCGGGATATCGCGTCTTGGGTGCAGGTACCCTTATCCTGTTCCATGGCAATAAATGGAAAAACCTACTCACCTCGACCTGATAATTGCTGTTCTGATATTTTAACAGCTAAAGATCCTGATCAAGATCAGGGCTGTTGTACAATATTAACTATCATAAAAGTTGGGCAATATTTGATAAAATTCTGGGATCAAGTTCCATCCATTGTTAATCTTCTTTCACTTAGTGTCACTTACGACTGAATAAGCGAACAACATTTGCATCGACTCTTCTGTCTACTTTAAGATGGCAATTTTCTATTTGTTTTAGGTTAATATTCACTTTTAATTGAGTTGTTAACATGTTGTCGCGCACAAAAGATAATTCAAAGCTTATTTAAACTCTTAGTTATAGTTAGATCTTCGTGTTTTCACCCAGGGGGATTCTGCCCTTATTCAAAGGCAAACGGAGATCTGACATTCTTCAACAGGACAGCTAATATTCTCCAGTATTGATATTGCGATGTGAAAAGTGCCCCACAAGTCAGAGAGAAACTAGAAATTCCCCACTGTACACTAGCTAAGAGCCTTCAAATCTAACATGCCAGTGTCAATGAAGACTGTTTTCTTTTTTCTTTTTTTTTTAAATTAAAAAAAAAAAAAAGAATAGAGACCTGAAATATGAGAGCCGATAGCCATCTGCTGTGTGTTGAATGTGTGTGTTTATGTGTGCATGTGCACTGCAATACACACACACGGGGCACAGAGCGCATGTTATCACTGTCAACAGCAGCCGTAGCAAACAGCAGCAGTTGTTCCGTGTGTGTCTGTGTAGCGTACCAGTGAAAGTGTGTGTGCTTGTGCGTGCCCACAATCTCTCACTCCCTCACTGGCTGCTGGCTCCGAGGGACCCACTGTAAGTCAATCTGTGCGCTCATATGCCCATGAGTGTGTTTGCGTGTCTGTGCGTGTGAGGGAGTGCGCTTCTACTGTACTACACTTCAGGAGCCAGGGCCGAGCATAGCTCAACAGGGCTGGAAAGGGCCAAGGGCCAGCTCCCGGTGCACGCCAACCACTTCATACCTGTCTATCTCTCACACACACACTTGCACAGATAGACGCACAAACGCATGCACGCAGCTCAAGCAGCCGTGCTACCCTGCAGAGGGCTCTCATTGTAGCAGTGACAGGAGGGCGCCCGTTAAGTGGCTCTCTCTTCCTGGGGCCTGTGTGTGTGCGCGTGTGTGTGTGTGTTTTCTTCCCCCATGTGGCTACGGGGTGGAGAAGGGCGCTGAAGGACCCCTACTGGTAAAGTGGGTAAACTCGCACAGCCTCGACATCTGTGAGGAGAGAGGGGGAGGGTAAGGAGGGAGGAGAGATAGACAGCAAGAGAGGAGGACAGAGTGGGAAAGAGGAAAGGAGTGTGAAGGAGAGAGGGAGGGAGAGAGACAGAGAGGGGGAGAGAGAGAGCAGAGCCTTGGCAGAGAGCAGTTGTGGAGAAAATGCCTTGCTTTGTGGAGAGAATTCTTCCAGGGCAGGAGGGAGAGGTGAGGCAGAGCGCAGAGGGCGGTTTGCTGCCAGGTAAGACTCACACATACCTACCTCTCTCTCTCTCTCTCTTCCTCCCTCCTTTCCTCTCTCTCTCTCTCTGTCTCTTCCACTCCCCCCTCCCCACACACACACTCACTCACACACACTCACACACACACTCTCTCACACACAGGAGTTGAGTGCTACCTCGAGATGAACGGGTTTGCTACTATTTGCAGTTGGCATGAGTCAGGCACGCATGTGTAGTGATGTAGTGGGTGGTGTCAAAGTGTGTGCACGTCTGTGCGAGAGAGTGAGGAAATAGCAGGTGTACTGTTCATTTTCTTGGAAAAAAAAAAAAAAGATTTTTGTTTTCATGTATATTTGTGCACATTTGCACCCATAGTGTGCTAAATGTCAGTCGTGTGTGTAAATTCGTCTTAGCAGCATTTTTGCCTGGTCAAAAGTTTTGTCTCTGACTTTCCGTGCCAGGCCTTAGAGCACTACTGTGCTACAGTTGGATGTTTGTCAGCATCAAAGGTGGAAAGTTTGTTTAAATTAAAATAATAATTTCATTAAATGATATACACTTTTAGGGGCTTTACATTATATTGTTTTTAATGCTTACATTTGTCTACTCTTTACTCTCTCTAGAGGGAAATATTGTTATACTTTATACATTTATATTTATGTGTAAGTAGACCTAACTAAAATTAGAAATTGTTTGAAAAGCACGTAAATCCCTCTCCTCTGAAGTCAAGTGCGCCTCTCTTCAGATCTGTTGTGAGGTAATTTGCGGTGTTGGTCGAGATTGATTTGGCTGTTTAGATACAGATGTTGTGATGGAGCGGTTTGTCATCGGAGGGATTTTCCACTCTGCTGATGTAAACAGTGTCTGTTGAAGAAAGGCTAAAGAGTCCTTTTTTCCCTTGTGGAGACACGGTTCTGAGAGCAATAATCCTCCTTGTGTACAATTAGATTTTCTTCTTTTGGTTAAATAAATACTGTGTCTGTGAACATAAACACAGATTTACATGTGGCCCTGTGGGCGTCTGTCTCCCAAGCAGCACACCGCTTGAGCCCGGGCCTGATATTTCTTGTCGAGGCAGAAGTTGGCCGACTCCAACTTCACACTTGCTGTTTATTTGTTTTTATAACAAATGGAAGCAGCAGAGTGAAAGGTGAGGTCAGAATTGAATTTGGCTTGCTTTACCGTAGCGATCTGGCAACTGCTCTGCTCCCATGTCCCATAGGACTTGCTTGGGTTGTAGTGTGCTGAGCGCGTGTGTTTGTTATTCAACTGATGTGTGCGTGTGGGAGCACACATATATGTCTTTGAGTAGTGGGTGGTGGTAGCAGCATTCACGAGAGAGACATTTTACTAAGCAGACATTTCCCCCTCTGTTTTCACTCTGACCTGGTAGGAGATTGATGACTGAATTGTGGAGTACATGTTAACAGTAACTGGTGATTTATGAAGATACTTAGGGTAAGTGAGGCCGCACAGGCTGGAGAGGAAGAAAAAGATATAGCCTTTTAAGTTAATGCAAAAATATTGCCTTTTTAAGTAATAATTGTTATTACTACTGCAGGGGTTTGGAGAGAGGTCTGAGTTAGACTTGGATGTGCACAAAGTGCAGTGTTAAGCTTTTCCTTTTCCGTTGGCCAGGCCCCTTCCTTTGTTTCAGGCTTTTCAAGTCTGACTCCTCAGAACACGACAAGTTTCTCTGTGAGGAAAAAAATATACGGCATAGCTAGTTTGGTAGAATAGATTGAGATATATCCGTTTAGATAGCTAAAATCAAATATTTAAATTGAAGGAAAAAAAAAACACTCCTACTTTTTTCCTGGGTAAACCAGAATGGAAAACTTTTCTTGGATGAACCCTTGCACTGCAACAAGTGCACTGTGTGTTTTGGCAGCTCCTCTTAGCCAAAGATCCCTCACAAAATCCGCATGCAATTTTAGAAGAATCAGATTCTTTCCCTTTCCTTGGCTCCTGAACTTGGTTGATATTATGCACACACACAGAATCCTCTTCTCTATTCAAATATGAGGTTCTGTCCACTTGGATGTGATCTATGGCATTTTTAAGGAATAAAGCAATTTTAGTGAATGTAGACTAGTGCTTCCCCTGAAAGAGGGATGGCTTCCATTTTTTTTCAAGGCACCTCTTAGACTGAGTGAAATGTTTCCCCCGTTCGCTCAGGGACGACTTTATTTCTTACCAGGGATTTAACACTCACTCAGTCCCCTCATAAATACAGCGTCCCTCAGCCCTTCGCTAGCCATAACTCATGCACTAACTCTCTAGCTAACTAAACTCATATAGCAGAGCCAACACTTGTTTGTCTTTTACCTCAGCCTTTCTCCCTCTTCCTCTTCCTCTCTGTCTCTTTTCCGCCTCTGTTCTGATTTATACGTGACAGAATCGTCTCTGACTACCATCTCACCAGGCTCCTGCACTGATCTCCTTGGCCCACTCGTGGAGTGGGGTTTTAGAAGAAAAGTGCATTTGAATATGAGCTACCCTAATCTCCTCCAGGCTATTTAGAGTCAGCCTAATGCTCCAAGAATGAGCGGGAACAACACAGGGGAAAACGCGGACATCCCTCTCAGCGTGTCACAACACAGCTCAGGTCTCCGAAGAACAAAACAAGTATTTTGATTGGCTGATGAAAATCTCTCTCTGTAAAGCAAAGAGCATAAAATTCCTGATAAATTAAATCGAGGCACCTGTTGAAGCGTCAGTCTTAAAAAAATGTCTTTCTGCCTTTAAGGCAACTACATTTCAAACGTATCTTATCCTCGTGGTGCAGCTAGAAGAGCCGCCACTAATAATAATTAAAAAAAAAGTTATCAAAGGCCACACTAAAATGGAAAGCATTCATGCTTGAACATACTCCTCCTATCCCCCAGGTTTTATGTTGGTTTCGGGTAATCTTGGTGATAAACAGATAACCAAGCAGGCAAAAAAGCAAACAGCACCCATCACATACAAAGCTGGCATACAGCAGCTGATAAACTTTTAAGCCATTTAACTTTGAACAGATGAAAGTGCTCAGGTGGGATATTACAGTATGGTGGAAGCCTTTAGTGATCTGGTGCCGACTGGCATTTTGGGAGGAGACGATCTTTCTGGCGTGGTTCCCGTATTGGTTGTTAACAGCCTGCTGGTACCTTCTGTTCTCTCTGTTCAGTCCCACTGGCTCGACACTGACAACTCCTCAAGCATCTGAAGACCCTCTGAAGTCAAAATCACCCATTTTGATGTCTCATGGCAGCGCCCTGCGTTTTGTTGTATTTGCCTCTGAAAACAGAGGCCCTGCTTGGAGGAATTACCCTCAGCAGTCGCTGGTGTCAGGCAGGGGAGGAGGGTATCATTCCTATTTCCCTCCGTCTCCCCGTTCTCCTCGCTGTCCTTCCTCCCTTTTTGATCTCACCATCAACTCTTCCCCAGTTTTTATGAGTGACGTTTACCCGAGAGCAGCTTGGGAAATGGCTGGCTGAAGAAGACGTTTGAGAAAATGTGCCTGAGCAAGCTATCACCTTTGATAAAGCCATAGTTCCAGTGGGAGAGGAAGAAGAAAGCTATAGAGCAAGAGCATTGTTGGTAATGAAAAATGCCATGAAAGAGGGAACATCTCTCTGATCCCAGCCTGTTACACCAACAATGTATAGTACAACAGATACTGCAGTAGTACATCAAGCAATTTCTCCGTTGCTGTACCACAATGAGCGTTTGCCCCAGCTGACTGATCTGAATCTGGGGTAGCACACTGCGCCTTTATTGCACATCAGCTGGGCATAATCTCATAATACGGCGCTCACACATACACGCGGGGAGTCACACTGGTACTGCCATCAACAGTAGCGTACCTTCAGCTGTGTCATCAGTTGGCAAAAAGCTGGCAAGGCACTTGAGTGCGCTGCATAAAGAGAAAGAAATGATGGGGAAGTGGAGGGTAGGTGGAGGCGCAGAGAGAAAGAAATGTTAGCTTTAGTAATTACTACCTCCACAGAGAAGCAGTGGAGAGGACAGTGAGGCAAGCAAGCGCATGAAGGAGGCCCCGTGTGCAGATAATGAAGGGGTATCATTGTAGCTCTGACAGTGTTAATCTTAGAGCGCACCACAGTGTGTCTGTGTGTGCGTCTATCAGGTTGCGTGTATGCCCTATGCAGCATATGTAGACAGTGCTGGGGTGTATGGAGGTCGTGCTACAGCGCTGTTGACTCTCATCCTACCAGCGAGGCCATCCGGCCCACCTGACAGATTATCCAACCACTGACAGTCGCCGCCTCACGCTGCCGATCCCGGAACTCCGCAGCTTCTCGTGTATCCTCGCAAAAAGCACTGTGGTAGCCTCCCGAACACCTGAACTTTTCTTTGTAGGAAAAGGATTAAGAAACGAGGAAATAGGGGAAGAGTTGTCCAACTTTCTTTGTGCCCGGCTTTTTCTGTTTTCCTTTCCCCCCTCCCGCTCTTTCCCATTTGAAGTTGTGATACACTCATTTAAGCCTCATCGCTCACACGCGCGAGAAAGTGTTATGAATATGTATCAACACGGCATATGGCAGCAGTAGCACTGGGACTAGGTGTGTCCAGAAGGTAGAGTGCTGCCGATGCATTATTCTCCATTCAAATTACCACAGTAAGAATGCAGCAGAGAGCTGGGAGGTTTTCACTCCGTCTTTAGACGGGGCAGGAGACAAACCTGGATCGTGCGAAACAGCAGGAACGGAAAAGCTGTGATGAGCACAGTAGTTGGCCATCTGAGTTTCCTTGATTTGTTGGATTTTTTCGGCAGGTTCAAACCCGGCACACTCTCTGACACGAGTGTGATTAAAAGCGATATTTCTGACACATTAGGATGCGCGCAGGAAGTAACCTCCTCTAAAGCGTTCATTATTAGATGCATGACAGACCTGAATATTTATAAAATAGGTTTTAATAATTAATAGCAGCAATCTGCTCCTGTAATTCATCAGATTTGCACTTCAACAGAGTATCCGTTTTCACTTTAAAATAATAATAAGAGGAATATTAATGTTGCAGAAATGTAAAGCGGGCAGCTGGTTGCAGCGCAAATAGGCAAGCGCTCCGTGTTGGCTTCCTTTAAACTGTCACTTTTCAAATAAAATTACACTTTAAGCCATCAACGCTGCACCATTTTTAAAGCCTTCGCTTGTTTGTGCTTGACAATTTACTGAGTGGCTTCTCACAAATGTGGCAAGTCATGAAGATAAAGACGCAGGAAACAAAGTGGGTTTGGTGTAGAATGCAAAAGTAGTTGCTGTGGTTTTATCAAAAGCAAATTTATTTGTTTGAGTCAACTTAGCAGCACTTCCTTTTGTATACTGAGACCCAAAATAGACAGCATTCTTTTTTCCTGTAAAGCAGCTTAGCTTCTTTCATTTTTATTTTTTCCTCTTATTGTGAGTGTTGTTTTATCACACCTTCAAATTCAGTCACAGCACATTCCTCCCTCCACCGAACTCCCAGAAACACAAATGTTCCCGTTTTAAGTGAAAACTGCCACATTTATTTCTGCCTCCAGTTTGTGTTGAACTTTTTCGGTAAACCACACTGTTTTTCCCTGCTGTCACTGACACAGTGGAGTATTTATTATCCTCACCGTGGATCAGTTTTTCCTCACCTCGGTGAAATGTCAGTGTGCATTTTCGTGTTTTTTTTTTTTTTTGGACTGTGTGGCAGCTCAGTGCAAATGATGTGACCTGCAGCCACGACACACACAGGAGCAGGAGGAGGGCTCAGAGCACAATGCCCTGCTGTTTACAAACCTGCAAACAGGCATGCAACACACCAGCACACACTTAATATTGGTTACAACAGTTTTACTTAACATATACAGTATGTTTACAGTGGCTTGTGCACCGAACCACACTTTCCCAACCACACACGGTACAAGTAAACGCTTTGAAATGTCTTGTATGATCACAAAACCCCGTAGTCACATCTATGCTGCTTGTCAGAAAAGTAGAGCATAGCATCTAAAGTTGTGGCAGGAGATTCGCAGTCACATGGGATAAAAAAAACAACAACAAAAATGCAAATTCCTGCAAGCATGAAGATTCGTTCTTATCACTTCCTCCCTTAAACTGAGAAACAGTTTATTTTGATCAAAATGCAATTGTGCTTCCTGAATTATTTGAATACAAAAACTGTGAAAAGTGGTTAAAAACCTAAGAGTGTAAAAAGGCTGAATTATTGTTACTTAGACTGGCTGCAAAGCTGCCCACGATGACATTTTAACAGGCACCTGTGATTCATTCTGCTGCATAGAAAGTCCAAAAGACAAAACTCTGTCAGGCAGAGCAAATGTTTTAATGGTAGCCGGGGATCGATGTTGTCAGCGCAGGCATCCTGTCTGGAAATACGTCTTTCTTTTCTTTTCTTTTCTTTTCTTTTTTTTTTGTTGCTGTTTTTTTTTTTTTTTTTTTTTTTTTTTTTTTTTTTTTTTTTTTTTTTTTTTTTTGTTGCATAAATGAGTTAAAAAAATGTTATGGGTATGGGTCATACATGATAGATTAAGACATGGGTTATATGCAATCTTGAGATTTCTCTAACCTCAGGATCTGCTGTGGAATGTAGGAAATAAGCCACTCTGTAATTACCCCTGAGCCTGCCTTTCAGTCTCTTATTGGCTAGCAGAAAGTGAAGTCCCTGGTTGTAGCCAATAGGAAACTAACTCTTTGAGCAAAATCTGTGCCAAGTGCTGGAAAAGCTCAGAGGCTGGAATGAAGGGAAGGGAGAATAGTTGTGGTAGTGACTGAAAAGAACCGTCAGTTCCAGCAGCCCTCCTCCCCCCACCTTCCTACCCTCAGAAGCATTGCAAGGTCTTACTACTCAGGGTGCTTGTGCTACAGGGCAAAAAATCAGGATGGCAAATTCTTTAGCAGTCCAACCATGCATGTAATCCTCACAAACTCTGTGTGTGTGTGTGTGTGTGTGCGTGTGCGTGTGTGTGTGTGTGTGTGTGTGTGTGGATATTTATTGGAAGAGAACCACAGAAAGACGGAAGATTAAAAAAGCTCCGTCGTGCATTCTGCATTTACAGAAACACCTCAGTATCTGTAAATGCATTTGACAGAAGGCTCTCTGAATGTGTTTCACTTTGTTTCTTTGTCCATTCATTTTCTTCTCATACCAAAAAGATCTACAATGGATAGATCCTCTTGTCAGCAGGCAGAGGTTTCTAATAAAACTTCATTGCACATTTAATAAATAAGTCTGAAGGCATTAAGATAACTTGTGGAAATTAGGTGGTTGCCAATTGTGGCTCTTTTTAAAGGCGTAAACATGGCTGTATGCTTGTCGGCACCGGCAAGGAAAGAAAGGAATGCGCTTGGTATGCAGTCATGGCGCTTGCTTAAAAACAAACCGTCATCACAGAGGACAGTGATGTTTTTAACTGACATCTTAACACTAGCATTGAACAAATACATCAGTGAGGAGCAGTATTAGTTTTAGAATCAGAGGATCTGCTGTGGACCATAAACAGTGACATATTAATTTGATGTAAATGCATGGGACTTGTTTAGGTTTGTAGCATAAATGTGTAGTTCATGGTCCATATTGTTACTGGGTCAAAGGAACGTGCATCTGAAATAGGTTTAATACTGAGGTGATGTCAGCGTTGAAACTACAAAAAGCTAAGAGATGTTACATGCAGGTGAATATAGAAAACTAGCTGCTATTATAAGATTGACTGTTCTACACATATGAATGCGTTTGTGTTTGTACGTGTGGTGTATATGTGCATATGTCATTGAAGTACAAACATGTACCTTGTAATAATTTGCCTATATAAACTGCATTGTACTATTTTGGATATGAAGGTGTTTTTATTTTAAAATATAATATTATTAATATTGGTACTGTATGTGAACATGTTTATGTGCAGACATATAAATGCATTTTTAAGGTTCTTTGATCCATATGGGCAAGTGATGGGGAGAGTGAGAGAGCGGTTCAAGACTGCATATTATCAGGTTATGGTGTGTTGCATAAAAACATCATATAAAAATAATCTTTTAGTCTGACATAAAAAGAAGTCAGTCTAAAAATCTGCACCTACTTCTAGAAAATGATATGAAATTGCTGCAGCAACTTTAGACTTTATTTTACCCATGATCAAAGTTTTAAGCTTTGAATGTGCAATTTCCCTCCCTCCCTGCCACCACTGTGTTTTTTCCCAAGCTCTCCTTAACGGCCTGGTAAGTAGTTGTTACATGTTACTGAATTTGTCCATTCCTATTTTAGGAATTTGCTGCACTAACAAAGGAGCTGAACGTGTGCCGAGAGCAGCTTCTGGAAAAGGAGGAGGAGATTGCAGAACTAAAGGCCGAGAGAAACAACACACGGGTTAGTTGAACGTCCTGCACACACATTCACAGAGGATCAGCTGTTAATAAGAAACACTCTACTTGCAAATACTTGTCAGATTTCTGTCTGTTTCTATTATGAGTAAAGATGGTTGTCATAGCACTGACAGAATGCAATGCCCTAAGTCTCAGAGAGGGGCATTGCAAATTGCTTAGTCATCACAATATTTCAGCCACAAATGATAAACCACTGTGTAGCAGTTAGTCCTGACTTTTATCTTTCTTATTTTGTCTGGTTTTGCATTTGTTTACTTAAATTTTTTTTAGATGCGAGTGGATGATGAGAAATGATTTGGACTTTTATTTTTTATTTTTTTACTGTCTGTATATCCAGCTCCTGCTAGAACACTTGGAGTGCCTCGTGTCTCGCCATGAGCGTAGTCTGAGGATGACTGTGGTGAAGCGGCAGGCTCAATCTCCAGCAGGCGTCTCAAGTGAAGTGGAGGTCCTCAAAGCCCTAAAGTCACTTTTTGAACACCATAAAGCCCTCGATGAAAAGGTACAATTCTGTTAAATTGTTTTTCTTTCAATATTAGTACATGTCGACATGTGAACCATTGTTCATCAAAGAAATGTGACTGAGAGGAACATTTTTGGAGTTACATGTTGCTTTATGTCAATTTCATATTTTCAAGGTTAGGGAGCGACTTCGTGTTGCTTTGGAACGATGCAGTGCATTGGAGGAACAGCTCACCTTTTCACACAAAGAAGTAAAAACACAGGAATTACTACAGAGAAGTTTACTTAAGTTTTCTTGTGTGTGTAGTTTGCATGTTCTCCTCATGTTTGCATGGGTTCTCTTCAGGTGCTCAGACTTCCTCCCACAGTCCAAAGACGTGCAATTAGTGGGGTTAGCTTAATTGATAATTCTAAATTGCCCATAGGTCTCAATGTGAGCGTGAATGGTTATCCCCACCCCCTCTTTTGCTCTCTCTATCTCTCTCTCACTGTTAGCCCTGTGTCAGATTAGCATCTTGTCCACCTGTCCTGTACTTTTCAATTTTATTATTAACAATATTGTGCAGGGTACTCATGAGTTACAAGGTAAAGTTACTGGTGTTATATTTAAAATGAAGTGTTAACTACCTATCTAGTGTACTTTTATCTTGATATTTGGTTTATACTATCACTAACATTACTCTAGAATTCTGCTGCTGCTGCCACCTTGTTTCAATAGGCTCACACTTCAAATTACAAAGTGTCATCAGTGACATCTGATAAAAAGGATGGACAATGACTCTCGTTGACTTACACTTATAAATGCTGCTGTCTGTAAGCTACAAGCATCGGTAAAACATTGCGCAATATTTTTTATGTCATCAGATTAATAATGATAATAAATACAGTGTCATTTCTTTATCTGTGCTGCTGAATCTGAAAAAAAAATTGATATTCAAAACTCATGTGTATAAGGTATGAAGAATCTGGAGTCCTCTGTGTACTGAATGGGATTAAAGTTGACTTAAGGCCCAGAGGATCCCAGGGAGGTGTCCTAGATTTCCCCTCTGCTTCATGCTACAGTGCTACAGTCATCTTTTGTTCCTGGGAGTCAAACTGGGACCACACACATGCCTGCATGCCATTGCACATAAAATCAAACACCTGCCTCATTTGATAAGGAACTTAACTTCCTAAGACAAGGCATCTTTCTTAGATTTGAATCCTATGAGGCGTTTTTCCTTGTTTGTCTGAACATTTAAATATTGCACTTGCTTAAAATATGTTACAGGGTGAAAGGAAGTCAAAGAGAATTGTACACTGTGTTTAGTGGTCAATTTTACAGTTGTTTAGTTCAACAAATAAAAGAATGACTTGATAGGGTGCTAACAAACTGGTCTTTTTACTAGCTGGCTTACCTCAGGGAACAGAACAGTCAGAAGAGAGGGTTGGCAGATGGAACCAGCGAGGTTAACCACAACTCTGAAAACACACCAAGCACTAATGGCAAGGTGAGCTTACTCAACCGCATATAAGAAACGGCATGTTTGTGAGAACCAAAGGGCAACAAGGCCAAAGTTGCTCATGTTTTACAAATGTCTAGAGGATTAAATAGTTTAATTTGCTGTTATATTGTAATGTATTGTTTTGAACTTGATCAGTTTGAGTTGTTTTGTTTTTATCAGCTTTAAGAATGAAAATATAATTACAAGTATACAAATAATCCTGGGTGTTACAGTTTCAAAATACATGTGTGTTATTTATTTTTACAATTTCATTTCCTTTAATTAATTAAAGAATGAAATGGAATGTGGTACACTGTCTCGTACAAACAAACAGATTAGACAAGCTAGAAACCAGGTATGCAGCAAAAACTCCAGGTAACTGCTTATCCTGCAGTTATCTCTGTTCTTCAAATAATAATCTTAATCGGCTTGTTATTGTTTGAGGAGTGTGTATCTCAGTTCAAATCCATTCCGAGTCATGTTTTGCAGGCAGTGATCATTGCATTTTCAGTGGAAGATGTTTAAATTTTTCTCATCATAAGTCTTTAATTTACTCAACCTTTTTGATTATCAAATAGCCAACAACAACAGCACAATGCCACACTCAAGTACATAATTGCTGCCCAAAGGCTTATAAATTATTTTACCTTTTATTTTGTATTTTTGTACAGCACTTTGGTCAATGTTGCTGTTGTAATTAAGTGTGCTATATAAATGAATAAATTAAATGAAAGGCTGATTTTCATCCAGAAAAAGAAACTATAATCCATAATCCTATGTCAATCTGCCCACAGCGGTCATCGGACGGTTCGTCGAGTCAAGAAGACGAGTCTGCACCTGGATTCGGTAAGGTTGGCGAGCTCCAGGAGGTAGTGGACCGTCAGATGGCCGATTTGGGCCAAATGAAGGAGCGCATGGCTGCTATGGCATCACGCATCACTGAGCTGGAGGAGGACCTGGACACAGCCCGAAAGGACCTTATTAAGTCTGAAGACATGAACACAAGACTACAGAGAGACCTCAGAGAGGTAAAGAGGACGAGATCTGTTTGTAACAATAGTATTGAAATATGAGATTGCTACTTTGTGTGTGCATTGTTCACACACATGTTTAAATGTTTTTAGCACAATTTTTTTAATAGATCTTAACAGCTGAGTGCTTCTAAAGATCCAGTGCTCTATAAACATGATAACATGATGATCTATAAACACTACACTACAAAACAGTATAAACAGCATTAACATGTTTGCTGCAGAATTCTCCAAAAGGAGTACCAGGATTCTTTTAGTGCCTTGTCGTCTTCTCATATTCTTGTAAAGATGCCCAAACAGAACTTAACGAAGGATCCAGGTCACAAAGGCTGAGAACACTAAAGCAATATGTTTATTCATACAGTCTATGGCTCAGAAGGAAGATATGGAGGAGAGGATTACCACTCTAGAGAAGCGCTACCTGGCAGCTCAGCGAGAGGCTACCTCTGTCCATGACATTAACGACAAGCTGGAGAATGAAGTGGCCAATAAAGACTCCCTCTACAGACAAGTAGGTCCCATGCTGTTTGTTTAGTTAAAGTCACCACAACTCTGATAATCAGTTAATTGTGTGTTTGGCATTAGAGAAGATTAGAGCAGTCATTTCATCATATTCCTATTCTCTGCAAGTGCGCGCACACTTTGATCTGGTATGCAGGCAAGTGAGGATTTTGTTGTTTGAGTCTCGGAGTTGGCTTCCAGCAGGAATTGCCTGCAGTTGTCAGACTCTCGTATTCACACACTGAGCAGCACAGCAGGCTCTCAATGGGAAGCCTTGAAGACACTGGCTTGTTTCTTTACATGTACTCAGTGGAGATGGAGATGTCTTTCTCCTCCTTTCTTGGGTTTTGTTTGTCTATGTGTCATTTTGAATGTTCTGTCATTTGCTTCCTGCTCACCCCACCCTCGTGCATCCCTTGACCCTGTCTCCCTTTTGTCTTTCTTATTCTGCCCCTGTGTTACAGTGTGTTTTCTGGTACTCTCTGCTCCTTGTGGATCTGAAAGCCATTTTTGAGACTGGAATGAAGAACAAAACAGTCTTAAACATATTTGTTCATGACTGTTTGGGTTTGATTTGTTTGTCATAGACTGAAGAGAGAAACCGGCAACTTCAGGAAAAGCTGGAACTGGCTGAGCAGAAGTTGCAGCAGACCATCCGGAAGGCAGAGACGCTGCCAGAGGTGGAAGCTGAATTAGCCCAGAGGGTCGCTGCTCTCACAAAGGTATCAGCATCTGTAAAGTGTCTTCTCAAGCCACCTTTTTAAAACTGCTGTTTGTTTGTAATTGTATTTCTGTGTATATATATATGTATGTATGTGTTTATTTATGTGGAATTAGTAATCAGTATACAGATGAGGTGAGATATTTTAAATGGAGCTGATTCAAAATTGCATCACCTCATAATAACTGAATAAAGGTACAAGTTTGCATAATGTCACCAATATATTAAAGTTCTTTTACAGGAACTCTGCTGAGGAAGCCATTATTTATGTTCCTCCAAATATTCACAGTGACCTATTTTTAGAAACTCTGCTCCTGTTCTTATCCATTTATAGTTTGAATCTTTATTTTGGACAAACATCCTGCTGTATAACTGCACTGCAATAGCATCTTATCACCTTATTAGTATTTTGTCTGGCTCTCTGTACATTTTTAGAATGTAGTGTTTTTCATTGGTCTACTCATTTCAACCTTTTGATTTAATGCTTATCAGAAAGTGAGTAGCCTTCCAAATCTTCAAAGTAATCTCTTTCTCTAGTCTATGTCCCCCCCCCCGTTTCTTTATGTTAATTTAATTCATTTATGCCTCTTTAAAGACACACAAAAACAAGAGAGAAGAAGCAGACTGTCGTGTCTCATCCCTGCACTCTGTGAATTTTTAATGGCAATGATTTTTATATCCTCTTTGAGTGGTGCTTTAACCACACACTTAATATACAGAATACAGCAGAGACACAGACACACTTAGAAATGACTGTCCTGGTTTGTTATATTATTTCATTTGTGCAACTACAACACAGGCTTTCTCACTTCAGCATCTAATTTAATTGTGCCCAGTCTCTTGAAATGTTTACATTATTACTTGTTCTCATTTGTGTCTGTCATGCTGTCTTTGTGTATTCTTCATGCTGTTCCTACCACCTCCGTCTTTAGTGTGTTCTATGTGGCTCTAAAGGCACTAAGATATTGAAGAAGGTAGACCACCTTTATCCGGACGGCTAAACCAATCCTCTTTACTTACTGGGAAGTTCACTTTCCCTTGTTACTGAATTTAACCAGACCAATCGCAAAGCTAGTGTATTTACATTTTCAGTTGAAATCAAGCCTAAATAATCAAATGTACCTGAAGTCTAAAAAAAACATTGTGAAATAAAGAATACCTTCCTGGTTAAGTGCAGTTTCAAACTTTATCAAAATACTCAGATTGTCTGTCGAACATGAATCCTAGCTGTGATCTGGCTTCTATGTGTTTGTGCTTCATGTGCTAGTAAGTGGTGTTGATAGTTCATGCTGATACCCTTCGTCTCCTCTCCTCTGAAACACAAGGGCACCTAGTTGTTGGTGTCTTGACACAAACAGGAAGTTCCAGCTGATTTGCTCAAAGACTTATGGAGACCCCGCCTATAAGAGCTACAAGAAAACTAGATCAGGCTGTGTTGCCTGTTGGCTTTTGCATAAATATAAATGTTTTATGAACCGGTAACTTTCATAACCCCGGTCTGTAGTCAGTGATGAAATCTAGATAAAGCTGCCCTATGGTAGATCTGCATTATGGGACGCATGAGCTGCTTTATTATTTTGGGTAGTGTTACAGTGCATGTTTTTGGCTTTATGATCCTTTTACAATATGTAAATGTTGGTGACTTCATCCTTTTGAAGGGCCTGTTCTCATAATGTCAAACACAGAAAAAAAGTATGTTGAACCTTGAAGCAGTGCAATAATGAGACCACACTGGGTCTTTTTTGGGTTTTGTTTTTTTTTTTAAGCAAAGGCCTTCTCCAGGATGGATGGTAGAGCATTTGGGGTAGTAAAGGCTGACTTTAGAGATTTTCAGCCCTGCGTGGATCAAATACATCAAATCACAGAAACATTTTTGTACAGATTTTGTTTTTTCTTTCTCATTGCCCTCTGTTTTCAGGCAGAGGAACGCCATGGCAATGTTGAGGAGAGACTGAGGCAGCTGGAGGCCCAGCTTGAGGAAAAAAACCAGGAACTGCTCAGGGTGAGGACAAGGGGAAATGTTCTTAGTGAAAGCTTGATTCTCATTCTATTGCTACAGTTGTGCGGTATATAAAAATGTTTCTGTTTTCGTAGGCACGGCAGCGTGAGAAGATGAATGAGGAGCACAACAAACGTCTGTCTGAGACGGTGGATAAGCTCCTCTCAGAGTCCAATGAAAGACTTCAACTTCACCTCAAAGAGAGAATGTCTGCCTTGGAGGATAAGGTAGTGCACATCTCTAATGCCAGATTCTAAAGTTAGGCTGATAAACATAAAGTTGGCAAGCTTAGGACACAGTATTAATAACTTAATAAATAAATAAATATTGGTTAATCCTATTAAATCTGTGCCCCATGACTGTTCATGTGTCATGTTAAGCATTTCTTATCATTCCTGTTTCTCAGAATGCCCTGATTAGAGAACTGGAGCACACCAAAAAATTAATTGAGGAGTCCCACCATGAGAAAGTAAGGAAGTGTGCACGTAAAAATAAAGAATTCCTCCTGTTCATGTACTTTTATTTTTATGTTTTTTTTGTTTGTTTTTTGTGTTTGTTTTTTTTAATTATTCTATAGCAGTGGTGCCTTTTCTCCTTCATAGCTACAGATTTTGTTCATCACTAGGTAACAGGAATATCTCTAATGTGCTCTCTCTCATAGGAGCAGCTTTTAATCCAAATTGAGACTATGAGGGCAGAGAACGAGCAGGGAAGGAGCAGGAGCAACTCGCTACTACATGGGTAAGCTAGTGAAATGACAGCATTCGATGATTTGACTTTTATATCTGCTGGGAAACTATGGGGAACTCAGGTGGTTGCTTTCCGCCTTCTCCAGTGTTATGTCAAAATGTCCATGGTGAAGATACTGACCCAAAAAAGTTCCGCATGTCATTGGTGATGGCAAAAATGATATACATTTAATGGATAGTCTGTGCTCAAACGTTCATCAACATTGATATGTACTGTTTAGGTCATAAATTTACATACACTAATCATGGATAACATGATGAGGTTTCACCCCAGCCAGACACTTTTGGCATCCATCAACAGACTTGTAGCATAATTGTGGATGGATATTTAACTACTTTTCTTGGTAGAATTGATTTAAATTGGTTGGTTTTCCTAGCACAGCCTTCTTAAGCAGAGTTCATAAATTCGGGTCTTTGGAAGTCCATTCCAGAAGCTTATTGTTTGCCCGCTTTAGTCATTCCAAAACAAGTTTGAATATGTGTTTGGTATCACTGTCCCAAACACACAGTGATCCTAACTGTGTCCAAATTTCAATTTGGACTGTTGTTTTGAAGTAAAGTTGAAAAGTTGAAGAATTTGGAGGAACTGTGCCTTCTTCATTATACCATTTAGTTTGTGCAATGTGCCAGTACCACTGACAGTAAACCAGCTTCGAAGCACAATGCTATTGCCACCATGCTTGAGAGTTGGTACCTTTAATTCTCCAAATGTCCTTCATGTCATTGTCCACAAATATCAATCTTTGTCTCATCTGACTATAAAACTTTTCTCCAGAAGACCGCACAGTGGCATGGTGGTTAGCACCATTTTTCACAGCAAGAAGGTCTTGGGTTCAAATCCACCTGTTTGGGTTGTCTTTGGATTTCTCACACAATCTAAAGACATGCAATTTGCCATGCTGTTTGAAAATGCCTCGTTGACCTCGTTGGTCAGAGAAGAAGGAACAGTTTGCTTTAAAATGATAGTAGGAAAAGGGTAACACAACCAAGTTACACAGAATAACATCAAGAACACACACAGAATGTTGAACCCAGAAGCAGTGCAGCTAAAACACAGGATCTGATGACTCTTGATTTCTGCTGCGACAAGGGCAAAAAAAACACGAAAGCATGGATTCATCGGGCCTTAGAGCTATCCTGTTCAGACTGATGGTGGTGTAATGGTGTTGGGAATATTTTCTTGGCATAGTTTGGGCTTCTTAGTACTAGTTGAACATTGTGTAAACAACACAGCCTACCTGAGTATTGTTGCCCTTTATAACCACAGTGTAGCCAACTTCTTATGGCTGCTTCGAGCAGGAAAAAAAATCATGCCAAAAGCTAAAAAACATCACTGGTCTTTAGTGCCTTTCACAGTCACCAGAGCTCAATCCAGCAGTTCATCTTTGGGATGTTGTGAAGCAGAAGATTTGCATCATGGATTTGCAACTGATAAATCTGTATAATGCTAACATGTCAATATAGACCAAAATATCTGAGGACAATTTCCAGCACGTTGTTGTAAAAGGTTCTGAAGGTAAAATGTGCTCCAACCTGGTTCTAATAGTGTGTGACTAACAAAGTGGCCAGTGATTGTATTTCTACCATAATGTTTAATTTTATTTACTTAAATTTTTATTTTTTTATGTAGCATAAAAACATGCTTTGCATATGGTGACTGTGCAGCCTCTTGAGTTGAAAGTCACATAAAGCAGGTAATTTTTACAGTGATGTAACTCTGGAGGCTAATAAAACAACCACAGCCATTTAAGGTAATGGCTTTTTGGTTCTGCACCAGGTTGCAGTTGCATGACTGCGAACTAAGGTTCTCCAAGATCAATACAGAGGATTGTACAGTGTTAACAGACACAGATGCTGCAAGAACTCTTGTTTTTGGTCTAATTTGTCAAAATGTCAGATGGCCTACAGATTTTCAGAAATTCAGTCACCGACTAAAAATATATACCTGATGTAACCTCTTACTTAGTTTCAATGTATCTTTCATTGGTGTGACTGTGTTTTTGAAGGCGGTCTCAGCTGGGCAGCACCCCAGATTTCAGATATCCAGTGTCAGCCTCTTCGATGATGGACAGTAACTCGGACCATTATGGCAGCGCTCTCGTCCTGAGACGGCCTCAGAAGGGACGTGTGGCAGCGCTACGGGATGAACCATCCAAGGTAAGCTCACAACTGCAGACATAAAGCTGTTAAATAACAGATCTGGTTATTCATGTTTGATTAATCCTCTATTTGACAACATCGCTGAGCTGTGTGCCTTATATGGTACAGCTTTTTCCTTTCTTTCCTGTTTCAGTCTAATGTTTGAGTTCTCTCTGATGCTTTTCTTCTTCTCCCCCCGTTTCTTTGTTTGCTACTATTATGGACAATCAGCGACATGTAAGTCAGTGTGCCTGAGATAACAGTGTCAGTGTCTGTGTGCTGCATCAATGACACAAACCCTAGTAACAATTTATTGCTCTGTTGCCTGACATCCTCTTACATGCCTGCTTTCTCCAACCCTTTTATTATTTTCTCCATGCTGTCTTCTTTTTTTGGGGTCTTTATCTTTCCTTCTCTCCATTCTCACTCCCTGTTTAATACCTATGTGCATAAATGCAGGTGCAGACTTTAAATGAGCAGGAATGGGAGCGCATGCAACAGGCTAATGTGCTGGCAAATGTGGCACAGGCCTTTGAGAGTGATATGGACGCCTCAGACCTGGAGGAGGATCGAGAGACAGTTTTCAGTTCAGTGGACCTGCTGTCCCCTGCTGGCCAGGCTGATGCACAGACCCTTGCCTTGATGTTGCAGGAGCAGCTGGATGCTATCAACAATGAAATCAGGTACCACTATAACAAGCACACACTTGTCTCATATAACACCATTTCCATGTAAATATTACATATATTTTCACCTTCCTTTCACTTTGCAGAATGATCCAAGAGGAGAAGGAGAGCACTGCTATCCGGGCAGAGGAGATCGAGTGCCGAGTAGGCAGTGGTGATAGCCTTGGAGGACATTTCCGCTCCATGAGCTCCATCC
>VOQK01026313.1:15532-34685 GCA_015052645.1 Benitochromis conjunctus
GTATGTCTATATATATATATATATGTATATATAACATTAGTAATTACACTTACTGGTTGCCGTGTTATTTCCACACAGAAATGTTTATGAACAGTGAGTGCTAAATTATCATCATTAGCTGCATCACACACACAGAGAGCTGCTAATAAGTTCAGACTAATGAGATACTAGACTTTTACTCAACACATATGTGACATTTTTGTCAGCTGAGCCGTTCTCAAGCATTCAACTATACATATATTCATTTGCTGGGTCAAATTCAAAGGATTAATTAACATGCTTTTGCTAACCTCAGTGCTGCTAACTTAGTGACTGTGTCGCTACATTTAGCTTTAATATTTTAAAACATACAGATTTAAACAGTATGTTAGTTCTTCTTCTTTGTGCTCTTTGGGCACAGAGACGTTGCTCTTGCGCTCCTTATCATTGCAGTTTGTTAAATGTCTCCCACACCCATCCCAACCATGAAGAAGGTGAGTTTTTAATAATAATCAAAGTAGTCATGAAGACAGTGTTTTTAAGATGCAGGCTGTGGACATGTTTATTCCATGAGTTTGATGATCTTTACATCAGTCTGTGGGGATTGGTTCATGTCTGGAACACCCAGTGGTCATTAGAGGAACTGCGGGTTTTGTCACCTTGGGTTTCACTTTTTCCAGTTCTGGAGGTTTCTGCTTGTTCTGTGCTTCAAATAAAAAAGAAATATATATCTTAGATGGTATTTATTATCAATTGAAGAATGTACCTGATACTTTGCCACTAGGGGGCAGCATTATTAGATAATGTGTTGAGATTTTCCCAGATGCATGCTGCTGTTTAATGTTTAGCATGTCTTAGCTTAGCTGCTTACATTTCCTCAAAGATTTAGCATTTTGTCTTTGAACACTGATGTAAGGAAGTGTTGTTCATGATTAAACAGAGGTGACATCGCTACACCTTCTCCAGGTACAGAGTGGTGTTACACAAAGTACAACCTGGCCCTAATTGAACTTCTGCTGTTGAACTTCAGTATTGAACTTCTCTTCAATACATATTTTGGACATAAAGCGGCGATGCTTGTTTGCTCAGATTCTGTTAATGGGAACTTTGGAAGACTTGAAGCTATTTTTGAAACACAGGAATGTACAAAAAGTCAATTTTAAGCCGTTTGGTATCATTGAGAAACAGAAGATGGTGACTTGAATGCTTTTTCATAACTTTAATCCTGCAGCTTTTTTGTGTCGACTGGCTGGCCCGTGCTTCAGCTGTCCTTTGATCTGTGCATTTATCCGACCATCACTTCCTGCTCTCCATTACAGTACAGCACCTGCACAATCAGGTTTGCCCCTTAGTTAGCCTCTGCTGCGGTTATTCTCTTTTGATTTGCCATTAGATGTTCTCTGACCCTCATAAATGATCTCCTACAAATGATATTGTATCAGTCTCTGTCCTAAAGTAGTACAGGCTGAGGTTTTGTGTTTTTTTTAAGGACTCAGTAGATAAAAACGCCACATCAAACATAACAAAAGCCGACATGTTACGAGAGAAAAATCCCCTCTGCCAGTAAAGTGTCCCTCTGCCTTCGTGCCACAGCATCGGCAGTTTAACGCCACGCGCCTCCATGAAGGAGGTCTGCGTGGTTCAAGTGAGACGGTTATTGCAAAGAGGCTGATGTTTGTTGGCAGCGCAGAACCGTAATCCATGAAACAGATGGAATCCAAGAGCTGCGGCCAAACAAAACCAAAGATTCACAATTACAGTCACAGTCGCTTCATTTTGCCGTGTAGACACAAGCAACAAGCAGCCGCTGGTTGTTTAACACAGAGCCGCACAGCTTCTGTTGAATATTTTAAGCTTCACAAAGTCTGCATATTTGAGGAATATGTGCTCAATTTGGCGTCTGTGTTTTGGGGATAAACAAGTCAAGTGTTTGGATTCGGCGCCACTCGTCGTGCGAGCCATCTGCCGTCAACCTTTCTCTATAAACTTTTGAATCGCGCACCCTCGCCAACTGCAGACACCGAGCACCGATCGAGCCATTAGTGTGGGTTTGGTGGACATAAATGATTCAGGTATAATTCATCAGCAGCCATTACTGAAGTCCTGTGTGCTGAATCAAACTGCACGACCTTTTGAAGGTTTTCAATAGCAACAAGCGGCATGTGGATGCTAAATACAAGCTGAACCCAGAGGTTTAATCCTGGATACTTGGAAACACATCTAATCCATAGTGCCTGCTCTCTAAATGTCTGAGCCTGCACACCAGCCGGACCTCATGAAATTTCATGAGAATGTCATGTCCAGAAATTCAAAAAGTGAGAGAAATGTGCTTCCTCCTGCACAGAGCAGCATACGTGACTCAAAACAGAATGAAGATGCTTCCCGCGGATAGCAGCTCGCCTACGTTCAGACTGTGCAGCAGTCAGGATAGAGATTGCCTCTGGAAAACATCCCATGGAGCCAAGTGATTATTCTTAGAGGATATTTACAGATTCTAGTCATGCACACGCTCGTCCTTTATCTCTGCTTTGATTGTGTCCACTGGCAAACCAGCAGATGAGTTAATTAAAGATGCCCTGTAGAAATGTCTTATAGTCAAACCGCGTACATGCTGACAGTCATGTGATCAGGTCGAACGCACGCAGAACAATATAAATGTGTATGATACTGACACATACCATCATAATGTTTAAATATGGTTAACCTCTGCCCATGTTTGCTCCTCAGAAACTCTTTTTATACCCAATCATGTTATATGTCGTTGACCTGCTGCCAGCGGACGTGATTAGCTCCACCCCCCCGTCCCAACTTTTTGAGATGTTGCATTCATTAAATTCAAAGTGAGCTCAGAATTTTAATTAAATAGTAAAATGTTTCTTTTTTTACTCTTTCGTGAATAAAATATGGCTTCATGAGATTTGCAAATCATTGCACTTTCTTTTACATTTTAAAAGGTTTGTGAACTGAAAATAATCTGTGTCATTTTACGTAACATTTTATGCTCTTTATTGTAAAAACACCTTATAGTGACAAACTATTATTGTCTTTAGGACAGCGATCTGTGCAGATATGTGGGCAGATGAAATGTTCAAGGTTGTTAGCTGCCACACACGCAAGTGATGTAGTAAAGTAATTAAAAACACATAGAGGGTGGAGAAGAATTGCTCAGTGCATCATGGGAATCCCTCAGCAGCCTGAGTCTTTAGACTCAGGGTCACCTGATCCAGCCCTAACTATATGCTTTAGCAAAAAGGAAAGTTTGAATCTTAAAAGTAGAGATAGTGTCTGTCTCCTGAATCCAAACTGGAAGCTGGTTCCATAGACGAGGGGCCTGAAAACTGAAGGCTCTGCCTCCCATTCTACTTTTAAATACTCTAGGAACAACAAGTAAGCCAGCAGTGTGAGAGCCAAGTGCTCTAATGGGATAAAATTTTACTCTGTGACAAGATATGAAAGGGCCTGATTGTCCCGGACTTTTATGTGAGGAGCAAGAAAAGTCATTTCTGGATTTAACAGGGAGCCGGGAAAGAGAAGTCAATGGGAAAAGGATGATCCCTGTCAGTAAACACATTACTAATAAGGAGTGAAGATCACTGATTGTCATCTTATTGTTAATAGTAAAATAACATTGAAGTTATCACAAAGTGTTTCCTGTCTGGAAACATGTTCAGGTGACTGTTTACTTCCTGATGGAGCCATGTTGGAACTTTAAAAGAAGTTCTTGAAGGTCTGAGGATCAAAAACTCTTCACTTCAAAAGGGAAAAAAAAATCCTACACGCTGCCAATCACTCGAAATCACTTGACATTTTGGTTCTTCATCATGTAAAATCTTTTCCTTTCTTTCATCTTTCGCTGTAAGAATCTCACCTGATGAAAGTCTTAATAACGTGAGCTGAAGTGACTGACAGAGAGGCTTTTTTTCACTTTTCAAAATGAAGTCAAGAAGCCAAGGTAGCACAGATATTCACATTCAACAGGTAGACACACAGCCTCATTCTTTCAGCCAGCCCCGTGTGTGCGTTTGAAGTGTAAAACTGGGGCCAACTTTCTCTGGCAGCACAGAGTTCTTTAAAAATATACTGAAAACACAGCACAGCATGACATTTACGAAGCACCGAGAAAACTAAACCGACTTCAGACTCCATCAATGAGCCCTTCTGGTCACCTTCCTTGGAGCTGGGCCACTTTGGAAAAGATCTTTTTAACTTTTTTAATAGTCGCTCACTTTTCACTGTTGTTACAAGTAAACCAAGATGTGCAAGGCTATCATCTCTACTTTATTTTTTAACACTGTGTGGAGCCAGAAATGATCACGATTACATGAGGGTGAGTTGTTAATGCTAGCTTGGGTAGCGATCTGTCCTTGTGTGGGTTCCAGTTGGATTTCTGAGCTCCCAGGTGAAGATTTCAACTCAAACACACACAGAACTGAGACGTCCAGTGACTCCAGTTAGCAAAGGAGCTAAATCCATCCTTACCTGCACACCAGTCGATCAAAGGAGTCGCACACCAAACTTCACACCTTCCAAATAAGAGCTTGTGTTTGGTGTGCAGCTGTTATGAAGCTGTAGAGATCCAAATATCTTCTTATATCAGGCTGTAAACACGTTTATTCTGCTTTATTTCCTGCAGCTTGTTGAACATCGGTGACAAACCTTATTTATTGCTTTAGCTTTCTGGAAACCGATTATTGGGAATTAGTATGAAATAAACAAAGGTAAGACAGGAAGAGGAAGAGTATGTTTCCTGCAGGAAATAATAAAATAAACAGCACAAGCCTGCTCCCATGCTTACCCTCCCCCTCCACACGACTCGTCCCTGCATCCCACCAGCCCGTCCACCAGGTTTAATCTTTTATTCCTTTATCGCTCCGTCTCGACACGTCCCCGTGTGTCTCTCGGCATGTCCTGTCAGTCTCCAGGTGTGCTTCCCTTCTACCGCACATCTGTGTCTGCCCTGTGTTGTGTTGAAGTGGAGGCTGACGGATGGCTCTGTCCCTCAGCTGTCTCACGGTGATGAATGACACTCAGGGACCATCCTGTTCTCCATAATATATCATTAGCTCTTGCCCTAACACTCTCCACCTCCTCCTTTGTCTATGCACATACAGACACACTCATAAACACTCAGGTGCCTACACATTTAATGCCATGTCTTTCTTTAATTTACTGGGCAGGAAACTGCACAAATCCGTCCACTAAAAATCATCAAATGACACGACGCCATTACATTTCAGGTGTTCTGTACCTGTTCTCATGGGTCAGAACGTTCAAAACCTGAGCTCCACAATAGTTACACTAAATGGCTCACATCAAAAGTTTTTATTGCTTCACTCTCAAGCCCAGGGTCAGGATTAAAGCTGGAGCCATCCATAATCATGACTTAGAGCTCACAGGATCAACAATGAAGCAGTTTGAAATGTTCGTCACATTCAAGAGGCTGAAGTCACTGGAATACAGCAGTCGTTCAAATCAGCCTAAACTGGTCAAAGCCGCAGGGAAACGTCTCAGCTCCCCCCACCAGCTGTGAGGCACGGTGGGGGGAGCATCGTGTTTTTGGGCTCCTTTAGGGCTTTATTGTTTTGATATTTAACAGTTTAAATTTAAAACTGCATCAAGAAATTTTGTCGGGGGACGTCAGGATGATGAGGCCGACAAGGTGAAGAATGTTTAAAGATAAAAAATCAGTCTTCAATTCAATTCAATTCAATTCAGTTTTATTTATATAGCGCCAAATCACAACAACAGTCGCCTCAAGGCGCTTTACATTGTAAGGTAGACCCTACAATAATACATACAGAGAAAAACCCAACAATCATATGACCCCCTATCAGCAAGCGCTTTGGCAACAGTGGGAAGGAAAAACTCCCTTTTAACAGGAAGAAACCTTGGGCAGAACCAGGCTCAGGGAGGGGCGGGGCCATCTGCTGCGACCGGTTGGGGTGAGAGAAGGAAGACGGGATAAAGACATGCTGGGTTAAGTCTTGAGCTTAATCCAGCTGAGACGCTGTTTCACTAAAGTCCAGTAAAGTAAATCAGTAATTTCTGCTCCTGCACAGGTACAAAATGTTCAGCTTGAGACTTTAAAAACTGCACTTCCCAAACGTAAATGGGTTATGTCCAACTTTTCACCCTAATGGGGGCAAACACTGGCGGATTTGGGCCATTACATTTCCTAGAGACCTGGGGAAACATAGGGACACGGCTCTGTTGCAGCCTCTGATGTTGATGCTGGAGCTGATCAGTGATCTTTATGAAGATGCAATTTCATCAGACGTGCTGCAGAGCGTTTCAGAAGCACGTTGATTAAAGCACCACCGGTCTGTTATTTTATGGAAGATGTGTCAAGCTAGCCAGAGCAGGTGAGCAGGGAAGGTGGCCAGGATCAGCATTGGGAATCTGCTTAGTGCAAAATAAAGAGCCTGCACAGATGACATGCTCTGTGTAGGAAAAGCCCTTCGAGTCCTCACAAAGAATTAAACACAACTGTGTTGGAGACACACAGCCGGTGTAAATGGTAAACACATTAACTCATCCCTATAGTCCTTTTTGTTATTTTATTAAACATGAGCAGTGCAGTAGAGGGTAGGTCAGACATTTGTTTCGTTAAAAGTGATCCAAGTCGCAAACGCTCTGACGGTCACGTTCGGCTCGAAGCTGCGTCTGAGTAAATGAAGAAAGAAATATACAGGAAGAGATGAGACGAGATGGAGGTTCAATACGGCTAATGGTTTTGTTTTGTTTGCTGCACATTAGCTCCGTCCAAGCCTGAAACTCATTACTGAACACAACTCCATCCACTGAGGCTCCGACTGAGACAGCTGATATTTACAGGCTGAAGCCTGCTGATGTTTGGTGACAGTCTATATTCATTTCATTATTTCAAAATGAATTCAATGAAGTTTCTGGCTATTTATGTTTCAGTACCTGTCTGCTTTTGTCAACAGCAGGAGAAACACAGGTATGCACAGGCCGTAAAATGAAGGGAAAAAATCAATAATGCAGCAGGAAAATAAAGAAGGTTGTGATGTGTTTGATGAGTGATCCCATCATTTCTCACCTACTGCTTCATCTGCTGTCTCCATGAAAACTGCAGTTACAAAAGGAACAAGAAACACAAATATTAGAACGAGAACAATCAGTATAAAAGTAATCCAGAGATTTGAATTCTACTAAAATAAATCTGCCACCTAAACTCTTTATTTATTTTTAGTTCACTTTATATTTAATTAGAATAAATATGAAAACGACAGACGACAATCAGACGGTTCACATGTGAACAGGCAGTACAGACAGTACGGGGGGGGGGACCTCGTGTTTTCACATTTTGTCAGATTGATCTTTAAAGTGGAAATCAGATGTTTGTTTGTTTTTAAATTAGCATTATGTGTTTATTACGTTTGCACGCTGGCTGGAATTTAAAGCGCTTGTTTGTGGTACGAATGATGTAAAAACTCTACGCTGCCTGCTTCCTTTAATTTCATCCGACCAAAGTTCCTGCGAACTTTCCACCAGTTAAACGCTGTTTATGGGAAACATGTCTGATCTCTTAATCCTGCAATATTTCTCCCTCACAGGTGGGACTCGGTGTAAACTGGAGGCTTATACTAAGTTCACAGGTCGTTGTTAGCGTCTTATTCCTCGCACTGGTACTCCATCGTCTCAGTAAATTGTACTGCTGACAGGGACAGGCTGTCTGTGTGCAACAACACACTCTGGTGTTACTCACAGCTGACATCAGTAAACTGCTCTGTCTGTGCATGTTTTATCATTGATGCTCATAAAGGATCCAGATGTGCGTGATGTTTGTGCAGATGCATATATTTCCATTGAACAGATCTAAAGCCACACATTGTTTCATGGTAACAGGCTAACCTTTTACCAGCAGCACACTTCATGATTACTTTTTGATTATTTTAATCAGGAAACTGCGTGACTGCGTGACCTTTGCTCCCTCTCAGCCAAACCCTCCATTAGTCATGAAAACAAGTTCCTCCTCAGTATTTCAGCAGTTTAGCTTCCAGGCCGACAGGACTGCAGGTCTGACAGAGACGACGCTGCTGTTGCTCTCTGCTCACTGCATCTGTCTCCATTACCGAGGAAAACAGATCCACATGCTGTGATGCATGCATCCACACACTTCCAGTGTCCACGAGGCTTTGGCTGGTTGGAGGCTGAAGCCTGGGGATTGTCATCCATAATAACGTGTGGGTCTGCAGCATTATTAGCTTTGCAGGTCATTCATTTCATCCCTTTATTAACAGGGACATTGTCAAGCAGCAGCTCAGCAGTGAGAACAGTGAAAGGGTGGGAGAGGGGCGGTGTTGTGGGGGTGGGGGGGTAGGGCATTATGGGTAATGGGGCTGCAGATCCATGGAGATAGATAGTTTAATTAAGCATGAGAGAAATTAAGACCCCATCGGCCCGAGGTGAAAAATGAGCTCTGAGGGTGGAGGAAGCCATGCTGAACAGAGAGGGCGGGGTGTGTGTGTGTGTGTGTGTGTGTGTGTGTGTGTGTGTGTGTGCGTGCGTGCGCACGCTGATGGCAGTGATAAAGAGACTAAACCACCTTTGCTGCCATTGTTTACATCAAACATATTTATCTGTAAAATGGCTTTGGTCATTTAATTTCAATCAAATGTGATATTTTTAATTATGGAGGTAAAGAAGAAGAGATCTCAGCACCTTCATGCAGATTTTGAACTTGTAGCTTGAAGTGTATCTGGCAAAGATTAAAACCTTTAGTCTTAAATTTCAAACTGAATGTAAGCCAACTGTGGGATTCAGCCTAGAGCTTTGATGCTTTGCATTCCCTTGTTAGAGCTTTTTGATAATGTAATTAAATTCAAATTAAAGAACTCTTTGTCGTCTGGAAAAGGAAATTAAATTGCCAAAAAATAATACTAAAATCAATTTGGCGCAGTGTCAGTAGCGGTGCAGACGCTGTATCGGTATTAAAACAAAGCTACATCCCGGTTTGTGATCACAAAGAATCGAGCTGCAGGCACAAACGATGCAAACGAGCTTCCTCTGAAGGGTGGCCAGGCTCTCCCGTAGAGACGAGGTGAGGAGCTCGGTCATTCAGGAGGGGCTCTGGGTAGAGCTGCTATTCCTCCACATCGAAAGGAGCCAACTGAGGTTTTCAGGTATGTCCCACCAGGACACGCTGGACACATTACATGTCTCATCTGGCTTTGAAATGCCTTTGTGTCCCCAGAGATGAGCTGGACGAAGAACCGGGAGAGGGAGGGCGGGACATCTTTGTTTAGACTGTTTGGACTGGATGGATGGATGGATGGATGAGTGGTATTTCTGCTCATTAGCCGTGTTAGTCACAGAAAACTAAGAAAAATAATAAATGAGAGTAAGAAAAAAATTAAAGTGAAACAGAGAAAGCTGAAAAACGTTCTTCAGAACAATAATCATGGTTTATTATAGTAATATAATAATCCTTTGGTGTGCTTCCTGCTCAGGACAAAGAGCATCTGTGAGTGGGCACCTGGCTGACTGCTTTCATCTCTCATCAGATATTTTTGCATCTTAAAAAAACTTTAAATTTTGTTTTTTGTGAAAACATTTTTTTTTTAGTATTTTCTTTTAGAAAGTCATTAAAATTATGAATCAGTCCAATGAAATCAAAAATATATCAACAAACTAATAAACACAAAATAAAATAAAACAATAAAAAGATCAATGATCTTTAATAGAGTAACTGTTTTTAACAGCTAATGACTTTTGTCCTCACTTTTCTTCCTTTAGCTCAGTTTGAAGCACGTTGCTGCTTCAGCTCACCCTGATTTTAAACCTTCCCGGACTAAACTTTTAACCACATTTAAGCAGAAAGCACTGAGATGGAAAACAGGAAACCACGACTAAGATAGACATCGAGTTCGGAAGATTGAGGGAAGGAGGGAAAAAAGGAGGGACGGTTAATTGGAGATGTTAACTTTTAAGTGAGGAGGAGGGAGGCGCTGATGGCGATATTAACTTCAGAGGATGGTGAAAAGCAGAAGGATGAAAAGAAACACAGCAGGAATCAAACACAAATCCCAGCGGGAGACATCAAGATGGTGAAGATGTAAGAAAGAGAAGAGAGGAAGAAAGGAGGATGAGTGAAATGACCTTAAAGTGCCGTATGGGGGGACGTGATGGTTCAAACATGGTGGCAATCACTGCTCATGCTCACTCTCCACAGTTCATTACCACGCAGCTCTGATGTTCTTCTCCATTAACAACATATTTTGGAGCGTTGTGTAATATCTGGGAGCACAGCATCATGATTGAGTCATAACGTTCATACTGAGCTCACAGTCTTGGTTTCACAAGTGTTTCGAGTCCGACATCATGCAATTACATACAAGGTTTTCACGCTGTGACTCGGCACGTGGCGGCAGCGAGATGTGCCGTCGCTCCCAGGTTCTCAAACACTGCTGCATGTAAAGGACTGTTTGTGCTATCCATCGTGTTTCCACACACAGGCTGAAGGTTAGGCTCTTATAGATGTTTTTAAGATGTTATTGTAATGCTAATCAGTGAAAAATGCAAACTAAAATGAACAGAGAGCTCAATTAAGAAGTCTCTTCCTGTTGAAAGCGAGTTCTTCCTTCTCACAGTCACCAAATGCTTCTTATGTGGGGTCATATGATTGTTGGGGTTCTCTCTCTGGAGTGTCTTTACCATCCATCCATATATCCGTCCATCTGTCCGTCCATTCATCCATCCATCCATCCATATATCCATCCATTTGTCCACCCACCCAGTCCGTCCGTCCGTCCAGGTTCATAGGAGACCGAAGCCTAGCCAAGCTGCCTTGGGCGTACAGACACATTTACACATTTACATGGGGTACAGCCTTATTTGGGGTACTCCTGGTTGTGCTGTTGTTGGTTCAACAGTCGCTGCAGACAAGAGCAAAGTTATAACACACAAAGAGCTGACGGTAGCGGGTCGTGAGCCCCCACGCTCAGGGGGTCATGTGGTTGTCGACCTCACAACATAAACACTTTGAGGTTGCTGTTGCTGTTATCTGTCGTTATATAATTACATTGTAATTACATTGACAGTGTGCGCTGTCTGTGCTTTTTCAGTTTGAACTTGTTTTTTTGTTCCGTTCCCTTTTCTGGACAGTTTGTCCGATCAGCATCTAACCTGCACACAGTCAAGTTACACACTGTCAGGGTTTAGTGAAGGACTACACGGGAACACATTTGCATAGGTTGAACTCCTCTTCACTGGCTTTCGGTCGCCAAGTGCCCACGCAGACAGACACGAGCACAGTACCATGAAATTAGCATAATTCACATTACAAACTACAGGCTTTGGCTTTGGCTGTGCTTGGCTGGCTGCACACTGAAATATTCAACGTGCACACCAACAACCAAGTGTTTAGATGTGATGCAAAGAGGCCCTTTAACCGTCCATAGGTAACAAGTTAAGAGTCAGAGGGCCTGCTCACCACAAGATGGCGCTGGCTTTCACAGAAGTATTTAACACCCGGCTGGAAAAACAGCAAACACACCTTGTGGTCTCTCGCTTTCTTCCAGAACCAATCCAACTTTATTCATAGTGCTCAGCAAAAACAACATGGTTGACCGAAGTGCGTTCCAGTAAAATACAGTGCTAAAAGCTAAAAACCATACATTAAACAGACAAAGAAAATTAAATAACAATAAAATAAATAAATGAAAAAAAGATGAAAATGAATCAGTAAAGATTAAAACATGAATAAAATAGAGAATAAATAAAATGAACAAAGTAAAGACGACCAAAAACGGACTAAACCTGACTACCAGCTGACTCTGCTGCTACGTGGAAAAAAAGGTGTGTTTTTTTTCAGGTGTCGGGGCCCGCCTGATATGGACGGGCAGCTTATTCCATAATCTGGGGACATAATCTCGGTCCCCCCGGTGTTTCAGTCTCGACACGGGGAAACAACGGCTTCTTCCACTTTTATTCTCATTGATCAGACACTGCAATCATTTTCATTTAGTCTGCTAAAAATCACACTTGGGAAATATTTTTGGAGGCAAACACGCTCTTCGTATCTCGTGCTGTATCGCTGTACCGATAAGCACTAGCAAAACATATTTTCACTCATATTTTTACAGAAAATAGATGATGTGTTTGGGGAGTTTAAAGATAGCAGAGGGGGACAGATAGTAATTAAGAAACAGTGGCTCCCCTCATCTCCCTGCTTTGTTTCATGCCAGTGATTTGTTCAATAAGGCCTTGCCTGCTAGTTCTAATCCTTTTGTTTTGTTGTGCCAGTCTGGCTATCTGTTTTCAAAGCCTATCGATTATCTTTGCTTCCCTGCCCCTGCGCTTGGCACATGAATGAATCTCATTTCCCCTCCTATTGTTTTCCTGTAACATAAAAACAATCCAGCTGCCGTCTTAATTCACGGAGCCACAAACCCTGAAAAGGTGGAGGTGGGATTAAAAGCGGCCGCTGGAGTGACGGGCGATCTGATACGAGCCTCTGCTGTATTAGCGTTGTTTCATCATTTCTTTCAGTGAAACATCGCGAGCGACTTGTGAAATGTTCATCGACAGAATATCTGAGGTGGGACCGGTGGTCAGCGAAGCCCGGTTTTCCTCTCGGACTTGGTAAACTGCTGGGCTCACTTTATCTGGAAACGATCACGTTACAGTGACAGCTGGCAGATGACAGAGCTGCACATCCAAAACTAGATGAGCACGCAGAGGTCACAGTCAGGCCACTGACTGCTTCACAACTTCCAAAGTCAGTTTTCAACTTCCTGTCGTTGTTTATAAATAAATCGTTTCCAAGCCAACCAAGTCGCTCGTTAATTCCTGGTACTATTTTTATCTCCAGTCAACAAGTATCAATGCCCACTCATGCCAAGTTCATCCAGTGCTTAAAAGCTCCTGGGAAATCCCAACCAGCGCTGAAAGACCTGAACCATGGATTTATCGGGTTTATCCCAAAGGACTCGTTAGTTTTATTTGACGAGTCTATTTTGCTCTGCAGTTGTACTTTTTTCTTCTCCTGTTGAAAAACTGCAGAGGTTAGAGTGTGCATACATTTTACAGACCTGTTACTCATCTCTGTAACGTTTAAAGTGAAGGTTAAAGCAGAATATTGGAGTTAATTAAGTATTCGAGCGCCGCTGAAACCCACGTAGCTGTAATTTGATGTCCTTGGTGTGATGCATGGGCTGAAACACACTCGGATCATGTTGGTGTTAAAGCCTTGATATGTTGGCAACCTGTTAGTTTAGTTTGTGCCGTGATCATTTGATAAATGAATCGCTGTTTAGAGCACCTCTTTGCAAACCGGTCCAGTTAAGTGGTGATAATCAGAGGGTGGGATGAAGAGCTTCGTCTTCTCAGTGAGAGGGAATGAGATGTAGGAGCGTGCTGTGGGATTTTGGACACCTCTGATTTCAGCCTGATAAAACATTACATACCTGCGCAGTCTCACAGCATCTCAGGAAATGATAGACTGGATGTATTCACCTATGCTTACGATGCTCGCAGTTCAGCGCCCTCCACTGTTCGAATCCCGTCTGCGTGACGGATGTTTTTGGGGTGAGCGCCTCTGTTTTGGAGGCCTGAGAAAAGCTCAGTGACGTCTGTGCGTGACCTCCACCTGCCGCTGGCACCTGGACCTGTAGCTGTGCAGTGGGTCACCAGGACAGCCAGTCCACCCCAGCTCATGTTTTATCTGTGGCCACGTTTCAGCAGCAAACACCTCGCTGCGTCTCCAAAATAAAAAAGTTGTCATATCCAACACTGATACACAAAGCTGCTTTCCACATGCAAGCCAGAAACACAAAGCTTGATTAACTTATGGCATATTTCATCAAATGTTCATGCTGGGCAAATATATTGAACATTTCTTCACTTAAATTTGAATCAATAATGTGTTTAATCAATTTTCAACCTTTGACTTTGTTCTGATCTCCGTCTCTCTGTCGTCCCTCGATACTCTCTGGCTGTCGGTGTCGTTGTACGTGTCCCACCATAAAACCATGTTTAGAAAAACCTGTTTTTTAACTTCGCTGGAGGACTAGAGGGCTTTTCATTTGAAGAAGTGAGAATGTGCTGTGTTTGTATACGGCAATAAACTAAATTGGCAGTGGGAGCCAAAATAAGCCTTTCTATAAAAATAGAGTTCCTGCAGTGGAAAAATGACTCATATGACCAATTACAGCGATCCAGAAGAGAAAGAACGAGCGACCGGCATCAATTACAATCCTGCTTCAAATAAAGGCTCGTAACTTTGTGCAGCTGAAGTAAATAAGGGCCCTGGCTGGTCTTTGAAGGGAGGCGGTCATTAGCTTTAGGCAGCAAAGGGAAAAATCACAGTTTCTGCTAAAGTACAACATTTTCCATGTTTCTATATTTGTTGGATGATGATGAAAGGAATGCAGACACAAATACATCGCCGTGAAAGTCATCAGGTTACATGTGTTGGTTGCCGAGTTACCAAGCGGACATACCAGGCCTGCGTAGCCACCTCGCTCATGTTAGCTGTTAGCTCGTTTAGAAAACCAGACGTCCGTGTGTCGCGTATGATCAATAAATTAATTTCCAAGTGCAGAGTGAGCATACTTGGATAGTCACTGTTAACACAGGATTTTTGTCTAAATCCGTACCCTCTTACTCCAGGATGAGTTTGTCTCCTGTAGATAAAAGCGAGGCGTTGATAAAATCGCACTAATAAGGAGACGGGCAGAGGGAGGGAGATCTTAGTCTCGCTCTGACTCTAATGGTTTTCGTCTCCCACCGTCTGGTAGGAGTCACTCTGTAAGTGTCATTAGGATGCACAGGGAGTCGCTTCGGCTAAATATTGTGCAGGCTTCATTTAGCACAGATGAAACCGTGACTCACTGTGGACTCATAGAGCAAGTGAGTCACGTCGCAACCCAAATCATTTTAGCCGGCTGCTGAGCGAGTTATCCCAACAGCTAGCGGCATTGTGTTTGTGGAGCCTCCAAACCTATTAGTCCCATTCTGGTGTGTTATGTTAATTGGTCCTCGATGATTTCAGTGCTGGACCGACTGCAGAGTGGAGTCTCCGATGCTCTGAGGCTCATTAAACACGTGATTGTTCTTGTCATGTGGAGAGACGTCAACGAGAGACGCGTCAGCTGTTGTGGATCTTTGTTTAATCGCAGATCCCAACCTCAGCTTAAGGGAGCTTTTATTTTGAAAGGATGCAGGGGATTTATTTTTTTTTATATACATCTAAAATTAAAGCTGTGTTAATTGATGTTTTACAAGGGACTACATGTTTGGCACTGCTGATTCCCCCTCAGCTAAAACATCTCCAACCTCTACACAACTGCATTGGTTCACGAGGAGTGATGGAGCGCGGTCAGGCGGATAATCAGTGAAGGAACTCAAGAAAAACAAGAATGATCTCATGGTTTTCACTCCACAGCACCAGACTGTAGCTATAAATCTCAAAATACTAACAACAATAAGGCCACTGAAGACGAGAGACTCGGAAACGTTCGTGCAGGTGGATTAGCAGCTCCTCGGTTCAAAGGCCTGACGGGTCGTCCTGCAGCTTCTCAGTCAAAGCCGCCCGACCTCAACGGTGTGCTGGATTAGCCCCGACACCCTGATTTATTGTTATTAAACTGACCTCTGAGCTCGATTCCAATCTCATCTGGCAAAAAAACATTTACTAATTTAATACAAGATTACACTCCAAATCCTTCAGTGCAAGTTCATTAGCTCCATTTTCACGGCGGCGACATTTGTCTCATTATCTCGGAAACAATTTCCATTTTGTTGGTGCCGTTCCTGCCCCGTCATCGCTTCTCCGAGCTGTCGGATGCTGACGAAGCAGGACTTGAACGCTGTTCTCTTAATAAAGATGAATTTTGTGCACGCAGAAATTGGCTGAATGTTGAGGATCTCCTCGGCAGCAGCCCCGTCCTCCGTTTGTGTGGAGCTCGGAGACATTCAGCCCGAGTTCAGATGGTCCCTGCGACCAGCCAGCTGCTCTGCCATGGCATTTCCTTTTTCTTCCTCTGTGGAGGACTACCTGGCTGTGCTTTACGCTCTTCTACCTCCGCAGCATGTTTTCACATTTCCCCCAGTGAGTGCTCAGTCATAACATGCCTGCTGCCCTTTGGAGCATCTCCTGACCTTTTAGTCTGGACAGATCTTCCCCTGCAGAGAAAGTTGGGCTCTAACCGGAGACGAAGGCCTTCTGTTGAGGTTTAAACTACGACTGCCTAAGTGTCGGGGAGAAGCCGGGAGGGGACAAAACCCTGTGAAGCTTCAGATGATGTTTCAAAGAAAATATGTGTGAAAATAGATTCTGTGAAGGGGAGCTGGCACCTTTAAGCAGTCAAAATAAGTGAAGATGAACCAGGAACCAGAACCAGGAAGCACATCGTTTTACTTTTGCAGCATCTATAGGAAAGAAAATCTTGTTCCTAAACTCCTGCAGTCTTAATATGTTCCTAAATAGTCCACATGGACTTTTATCTATCCTGACTTCTTGCTTTGATTTGCAGCAGGACGCCCATTTTAAGCTCTTCCACGCTGTAAACGGGCATCAGCAGTCGGTGTGCTCTGGGTGAAGCGTATTTCTGCCCTGAATATAAATGCAATCAGTGTTAAGTGGAGAAGCATTTTAATGAACCTTCAAACCAGCCAAATTTATAGACTCTTTTAACCCCGGTGTTTGTTTTCATGCAACATGCTCTCCTAAGTATGATTTATTGTTCTGTTTAACACCTCACAACACTTAAAGGGCACCTGTTCTGCTCACTGCAGGCTGTACTGAAGTAGCTTTGCATGATTCATGGCTCAGAATAACTCTTGTGTACTTTACGCTGGGCCTGAGTGCAGCTTCTCACTGCACCCCTCTCCGATCCTCTAACCGGGTCTGCTCACTCTGATTTGAAAACCAGAGGTGATTTTGAGGTTGTGGCGCCCACGTTTGGAGCAGCCGTCCTCGGCCTATCAGGTCCCAGATTGTGTGATTTGTTTGAAACAACAGCAGATTTTTATAGGTTAGCTTTCACCCTTTCTTATGGGCCTTAGTTTGAAACTGTGTGGACGTGTGTGTGCTGTATGTTCAAACATGTATATTTATCTTATGTGTGGTTTTTATTCAAAGTTTGAAATTCATTTTGTTACTCTGTTTTGAAAAGCGCCGTGCAGATGAAGTCATCATTGATCTGTTACAGATCATTTCGTTTGATTAATTGATCCATAAAGAGCTGTGACATGTTGCAAACATTAAATTCGTTTATGCGAAGCAGAAGAAATCAGGGCTTAAACTGTGGCGTCTGCATTTTGGCCTCCGGCTCTGACTTCTGTGGCCCGAACAGGGTTTGATGTACCTCCATCAAACGGAGGAAGAGCTCAGAGAGAATGGTTAGCTGGGTCCTCTGTGCTGCCTCAGCACTGTGGATCTTTGAGCTCCACATCTGTGTTAACATCATTTTAAATGTAGAGAGGTGAGGTGTTGCTGTCTGAGGATGGACAAATACAGAGAGCAACTGTCTCAGTAGGAAGCAGAGCTCAGATGAGAGTTGTTGAGCCGGAGCTACACGAGCGTTTGGAGGCTGGACTGGAAACAGTGCAGATTTCAGGGGTCACATCAGCAGCAAAGAGACAAAAAAGGCTGAAAAGCCATTTCACAACCAAAAAGCAGCTAATATATGACAATGTGAGTAGATGGATGGATGGAAGAGTTGGAGACGTCTGCATTAATCTCCCCAAAGTCTTAGTGGGGGGATAAATGAAGGGTGCGCATGGTCCTTGTGCTCAGATGAAGGAAACCTGCCGCTTCATCAAGAGAGATGAAAATCTCTCTTTTTTTGAGAGATTTCAACAAACCTGGAAACATAGCAGAGTGCTAGCATGAAAACCCTCGTGGGGGGGTTATCTGGCAGACGCTCGACTGGATTTCATTCCTCACGGGTCCTGATCCCAAACAGTTTTCAGCACGGAGAGGGCAGCAGACAGCGTGGAAGCACCGGATGATGGCAGCAGATTTAGGGAAGACGTAGTCCCTGGAGGGGGCGGCTGCCTTATCAGAGACTAGATTTTATGTTGTGTTTAGAAAACATGGCAGCTCATGTAGTTTGGAGAGCTTAATGTGCCACGGGAGGATGAGGGGGAGAGGTCTGATACTGAGGCCTGTGCTGTCGGGTTTGTAGGGAAATGATGAAGACAGTAGTACTACTGCACAAACTAGGTGATACGACCGGGGTCAAAGGTTCACACGGCCCCGGGGGCGGTGCTCCTACTACACGTGTGCATCCTTACATGAACTGATGTGAGTTTGTGTATTCTGTGTGTGCTGTGACAACTCAGAGTCACTGTTGATGCTTTTGGAAGTTTTGCCAGTGATGATGTTAGCATACATTATTCAGCGCGCAGTGCACATAGATATATACACTTAATGTCTGCGGTTACAGACGCTTATACACATAAATATTCTCATAACTCACCAAGGGCCAAAATCACTGGATGGACCAAAATAGTTGCTGATAAGTGTGGTTAGGTTTACAGGTGGCTTACAAAGGTTGTGCTGGTGCTTCATCTCAGTACGACATGGCATCCTCCAAGGTCGCGAGCTAAGAGACGGCATTCAGCTGCCAGTAACAGGACAGGAGCAGCTGGTTCATTGTAAGCAGAAAAGAACATACACGTGTGTCATACATGCATTGCATGTGCATCGTACATGCATCGCATGTGCATCGTACATGCATCATACGTGCATCGCACATGCATCATACGTGCATCGCACATGCATCACACGTGCATCGCACATGCATCGCACATGCATCACACGTGCATCGCACATGCATCACACATGCATCATACGTGCATCATACATGCATCGTACGTGCATCACACATGCATCGTACGTGCATCGTACGTGCATCACACATGCATCGTACGTGCATCGTACGTGCATCACACATGCATCGCACGTGCATCACACATGCATCGTACGTGCATCGTACATGCATCGTACGTGCATCGCACGTGCATCACACATTAATCATACGTGCATCGCACGTGCATCACACATTAATCATACGTGCATCGTACATGCATCGTACATGCATCACACATGCATCGTACGTGCATCATACATACTGTTGTCTGACAGACAGAGTCTGTGTAATAGGAACAGGATTCAGTAACTGACATGCAGTTTGTTAGCAGT
>VOQK01026315.1:0-14240 GCA_015052645.1 Benitochromis conjunctus
TCCCCCTTTTCCTTTTTCTTTTTTTCCCCCCCCCCCCCCCCCCCCCTAACAATGAAAAGTTTTACACTCCTACCACTACAAAGAAATTTAAACCATGAAAATGGAGCGCGTGGAGCCAGAGTTTGTTCTTTTTCTCTGCTACCTCTGTCAGAAGAAGAATGGAGAAAAAAAAAATCAGAGCTGACTTTTACACATGGAGAGTTTTTTCCAGCAGCAAACTGTCACCTCTGTCACCGCTACTTTTTACTCGCCTGTTGTTTGTCTCCCACATAAATTCTTGCCATGTTGCCATCTGTATCTGTGTCTCTCTTCTTCTTTTTCTTCTTTATGCTGTTCATCTGGTTCGCCACGTTTAAGGGAGAGGGGGTGTTTACATGACATTGCTGGGGTTCAGCAGGAGAGAAAAGCTGGTTTCCTGTGGATCTATCAGCCCACCGTATGGCCATATTGGGTGAACACTGTATCAGTAAGGCTTTGTCTTTACTCACATGACGGTATGAAAGCTCAGAGCTTCACACTGATGATGTTTTTTAAGGAAATGTGTCTCTTTTGTTTTTCAAAGAGATAAGCCTTCGGCACTGTACATTAGCTACAGCACCCACCCAGTCTTGCTGCTCTATAAATATTAATCTCTTTCCAACAGGTCGCTTGCATGAGATCCGCTTTACTGAAAGTTAGTTCAACCTGCATTTGACCCCAAATACTGTATATTTTACAAGTTAATCCCTGAGTGTCTAAAAGAGGCTGTTGAAGCGGTAGCTCTCTGCACTCTTAGCGGCACAACATATCCTCAAATTGAACAGCAAAAAAAATATTTAGAAAATGCACAACATAAAATAATACCCTTTCAGCTTCATTTGTTTTTGTCTTATCCATGCCACTTATTTTCTGCCTTCAGGGAGTCTTTTCTCAATACCTTGGTATCTAAAGGTAAAGTGTGTGTATGCTTCAAATGAAACAGCCAATGCACAAGTTGTTATTTTTAAGGTAAATTCTGGCCGTATTGAAAAACAGGGTGAAAAAGTCAAAGAAAAGGACACCATGAATTTTGAAAAGGAGAAAACATTTTGAAATTCACAGTGAGTCACCGAGTCTTAATAAATGTAATTTAAAGCTCATCCCAATGTAAGAAGTTCATTTTAGATACCAAAGCCGTACCTCGTCCAATCCATGTTCTACAACCGTGTCGCAAGGAGAGCGGGAAGGCAACATCAAATACCACTGATCCATTCAGCAAGATGAACAATGTGGGCTTAACTCACTTCTGTAAGGCCTGGGCCACAGGAAACAGTGTTTCTGTTTGTTCACCTTGCAAGAGCAGTTCCCTGACCTGGAGTATCATTAAACCTGAGGAAAAGCAGTGATTTATGCAAACGAGATCATGGGCAAAAACAGTGACTTTCTAATTACTGATTTCGAATTCATCAGTAAATGAACCGTGGATAACAAACGCTTCTTTTACTGTGGCTGAGCACAGTCTGAATCTGTTTTTGTGCCTGTTTTCTCTTTGGTTTAATGTGTTTGTCGACCAAATGTTCAGTGTTTGCGCGTGTCGAGAAATATTTCCTGATCAATGCTCGTAAATGATTCTGCCTTATCAGTGAAAAAGCTTTTTTGTTTGTTTTGAGATTTTTTACTTGTGAAGCAGCTTGAACACAATGACAAAAACAACAATGAGTTCTCGGGCTTTTTTAGTTCGTTTTTTTCTGACAGGAAAATAACACGGATGCTCTGTGATTTCACATTAGCTATGGGAAGTCATTAAGCTGCATGCTAATGCTGTTTTATTGGAATAATGTTTGTGGGAACATGTGATTTTTTAAATACAGATTCTTAAAATCAATGCTGATTGTTTGGATGGGTCTTAATGAAAATAATGGCAGTTATAGACAGTGGTGTGCTTATTATGAATTTGAACAGGGTTACTCTAATGAGTAATCTTCATTGCAACTATTTAAATGACTTCATCAGATAACTGAGTAAATGTGATTCATTTTCACAGTTTTTTCTAACGAGTGTTTGGGTAAGAAAGAAAAAAAATGTGACTATCCGAGAAAAGTCGAGTCAAGTTCAACAAAAGATGCAATCTCTGGCAGTGATGGGGCCTGTCTAGACGCAGAGAAAGCTTCCAGTTAGCAACATGATGTGTGGAAGAAATGATTCTCGTAACATGTTTTTCTTGCCGAACTCCTTTCTTGCTCCAATATCATGCCTGTAGAGGCAACCATACAAAAAAGCTAAAGATCACAAAGGCAAAATTTGCAAACACAGGCATTCAAATGGACTCTCCGTGTATACTGTTACAGTGGTGGATGCTCATATTAACCAGTGCAGAGCAGAGTTTGAAAAGTATTTTGATTACTAACCCAAATTAATATCATTAACCAATTACAGATTATTCTGTTTGTATATGATACATGTAACTAGTTACTCCCAGCATATCTATATATGTTTGATCCTATATACGCACACCTATACAATTACAATTATTCACTTGAAAGTGAAAAGAAAATCTGTGGGATACATAACAAAACAACCGGTACAGGCACTTACAGCTTCCAACCTTGGGAAGCCGTGGTTTTGCTTATTAATATTAGCAGAGATTAATTAAAGCAACAATCTTGTGTTTATTAGACGGCATAAAGGGCTTACCGATGTGACAGAGTAGCCCCATGAGAAACAAGTCACAGGCAAAAGCGTTTCATCAACACTTATTAGCAGGACTGTTTTTTTTTTTCCTTCTTTTCTTTTCTGGAATGCTGACAATTTAAAACCGCTCGCTCTAATAAACGATCATTCCCACATGTTTATTTCACAACAGCAAGGACATCACAATAAAGATGGTGATATTCAAATGATAGCAGTTCGAATGTTCGCACTAATGATGCATCTGGCAAATAATGCATAAAATTGACTTAAGAAAGTGATGCTGTGTGTAGTCTGTAATTAAAGCTGTTTAAAGGCACAAATTGATGTTGAATACAGATCTGAAAATCCTGGCTATTTTTTCAACCTATTTTCTTTCTTGCTCTCAAATGTAACGTATAAAGTCAAATATATGCATGTTTACGTTTTGTATTTTAGGCCATAGAGCCATTAAAAGGACTCTATCGCTCAAAAAAAAAAGTTTAACTTCAAGCTTAGTATCACATATCATGTCGAGCACTACTGAGAAATGACTGTTACTATAACTTCTCAGTCTGACTTTGAGTGCATTCAAGAACCATAAGTATTTCAGGAATATATACACACAGCACAAATTTGCTGTTTTATTATCACTTGACTCACACACTACTGAAACAATAAACTAAATCATTTGATATACTGATACTTCAGCCGGTGTTAAAGAACTTGTCAGCACAGTTTTATGTGTTTAATGCTCAATCTCACCATCTTATCTCAGTCTAAGATAATACTAATTTGGGATGGTGTTGTTTCCTTAGATTCTTGCTCGCAGGGAGACGCGTCTCTCAGTGATGCTGAATAATGCCTATACTGTTCAAAAATATGTCCAGACTTGTTCCTCCGTTTCATCCGCTTAATCTAATTTATATTGTAAAGGACAGAAATAAGAACATGGACTACTTTACATCAAAATAGGTCAAAGTGATTTTCTACAGCCGAGATAAAATCATGTGGGTCACTGCATTATTTCTGGAAATTCCGACAGAACAAGTATTGTAGGATTGTTGAAAATTACCAACCAATTTTATATAGGTGACCCAGTAGAGTGTCTATATTTGTCGTGCGTAGGGTTTACTGTATTGGCGTGAGGGAGAGGATTTGTCTCTCCCTCTATTTCACATTTCATCTCACCATATCTGGACTTGATCATCTTTGTTCTCTCTCACTGTTACATGCCTGCCAGTATATGTAGCTGCCCATGTCTGTCAAAGCAGAGCCGCTGCATTACCGCCGTAACTTTTCTTTTAAGAAAAACATTCACATTTCACATGGCTCACATTTAGTTTTAAGGGCTCACGGTTTTGTAGGTGCAGTGACTATTAATCATGCTGAATATCTAATGACTGATCTCAGAATTAAGCCCAGATATCTTAATTGTGCTATTTTACTCAAGACCACTTCTGGGTAGCGCTGTCATTTTGATTTTAACACATTGGGGATTTGCAGGCAGGATTTGAAATTTCCTCTTTGGTGTTTGGCTTGACTTGGACTCAACTGGGCCAGCTCAATTTGTCTTGTCTAAGGCGATTTTGACTCTAGGGATGTTCACAGTATCACCCTCTGTAGCTAAGAATGTCTGTCTCTTCCTTTTTATCGCTGTCTCAACTGCTACTTCTTGCTTTTTTTCCCCCCTGTCTGCGCACTATAGCGACCACTCCTACCTCTGCTTCCCTCTCTGCGACCTCTGTCTCAGTCACCCTGTAGTGAACAGGTGTATCTGTCTCTCTCCTGATGAGTTTATTACTCTGAAGTGTCTCCATAGTCCCCGTGGACCCCCTGCCTCCTAATACGCTTATCCCTCACAGCTTATGTCAGCCGGAGTGGGTGGTCTGATAATGCTCCACTTGATCAAGCCATCCACATCAGGGTCCATCTGGTCCGCAGTCACTTCGGTCAGCTTGCATGTCAGTGACTTGACACACAGACAAACACCCATATAGAGTAACCTCCCCCTCAACCATTAAAGGTGATGGGGGTGACACTGCAGTGTGGAGTCAGTGATAAGCTCTGCAGACCTTTGAAACGTTTCTAGAACCTCTTTTTTTTCATTGTCAGTGAACTTGTATGGAGATTAATGCAGAGTGACTCAGCTTGGTTCCTCCAACACATCAAGCTGCCTTGCTCTCAAGAGGAATCAGGAGGGAGTTCATTGCATATACAGCAGCTGAAAGATTGAATTCTCAAATCACTCTAAAAAGGTATTCACCTTTTCTACAATTTAAATGGGTAAAGCTTTGATACTTATCAAGTAGAAGCTACAGATGAATTTATTCAGTATTTTTTGTTTTTGTGGTTTGATTGGATTTTTTTTTAATAAATCATTGAGGCAGCTTTACCCATTTGAAATATAACCTGGAGCATTTTAGGTGATGTGGGACAGCAGTAAAAACAGGAAGACTTATGTTTTTATCCCATTTCAAATACAAAAGGCCGGCTAGTTTAGCAAACATCTGCTTAATAGGATACCCCACAAATCCAGAGCAGAATTATCATTCGTTTCAATTTTTTTATATTTTTTGATTGTGTTTTATGGCTCATAGCTGTTAAAAATTGTCCTAAAAAAAGTAAATACCGTGAGAGATAAGACAGTTCCTGGACTGGCCACTTGGGGTAGGTTTCAATGGAGAGTCAGTCCCCATAGATTCCCATGTTAAAAGGTCCAACATTACTGCAGAAGAACAGCTGACAGCCTTGTGCATTTTTTTGTTCTCTTTATGACAACTGCACAGGTAGTGATTAAAGGTGTAGCTGCTGTCTGTCTGCTAATGCAAGTCACTGAATGTGACTTCTTGACCATGTTGGTGACATCGGTGCCTTTCATGCCATTTTTAATGCGAATATCTGACAATATCGACTGCCCAAGGAGTCTGTTTTCCGGTTTCGGTGAGTGAAAGCATGCTTCAAATGTAAAGGCTATGGATGCTCCTCACTCCTTGCTAACTTAGTCATCCATGCACTGGGCCAAAAAAGGTCACAATACTAGAATGACGGCTTCAGTATGGAACCTCACAAACCCATGGGTGGTGTTACCCGTGTTTTCTATGCAGTTTATGATTGAAATATGTTGAAATGTTCCATAAACAGAGGAACGTCAAAGTTCCATCAAGGCTCATAACGTGGCTTCACTGGTTTCAGAGTCAAATGTTTTATATCTACAGTACCCGCGTTTACAAGACTGCATCTTTTTTACATTCATGGTCTCACTCTCCACAGTATATAAATAACAGCAAGCTAACACTTGTACTGAGTAATCCACTGTGGCTCTGTGCTATGATCCTGGACAGTAAAGGCAAAACAGGAGGCTTTTTTTTTTTGCTTCGTGTTGAGCAAGACGTGATACCAGCCCCCACCCGCCTTGTCTCCCTTCCTATCTCTCACTTGTGTGTGTTTTTTCCCCTCTGTCTTCTACTTGCAAACGCCTGCCCCTCCACCTTCCCACCAGGAGATATCAAAGGGCCTGAAAGCAAAACAAAGATTGCTGCCCATCCCTGATGGAACAGCACGGCGCTCGCGCTTAGATGTGCATCGCGCTCAAGTTAAAGTGCACCACCTGATTCCCTCTGAACTGCTGCAAGTCTTTGTACACTCTCAAGGCCTTGAAGTATGCATATGGGTTGTGTTCATCATCAGTAACTGTAAACAACAGCAGGAGACAACCTTTTGACTTCATAAAGAGCCTACAGGTGCTACTTAAATGTGATGTTTCACACACAAACTAGCCTCAGCTGCGGTGCTTACATTCAGTGCATTCCCCACAAGCAGCTGAGTGATTTACTGAACCAGAGCTGCTCGCACTCGCCTAAGATGAATGGACTGAGTAATAATAGCTTATTTACAATGATTCAATTTATGCTGTTTGCATTATCCATTCCCCGTGTTTTCACCATCCACACAGACTTCATCAGCCGGGAAAAAACCCCAAAACAAAGCACTCTATACTTTGCACCTTTACTTTAATATCTGGTTGTCTATGGCAACCGCACATTCCCCTTTTTCCTCCTTTTGTGGATGCAGAAGATGCACACAGCTCACACAGCTCCTTCATGTCTTTTCTCTCCTTCCTTCACCACATTCACTACAGACATTTTAAACGATTCTGTTTCATTTGCATCTTTAACATTAATGGCCCAAGTATTAGAGATGGAACATCCATCTGCCGAGAGGAGCGGAAAGGCAAACACATTAACACCATCTAGTGGTAAGCCTAGAAGAGCCTTTCTGAGCCTCTTGTGTCCCACTGCATGAATACACATGAGTGCTACGCCGCTTCACTGACAGCCACTTTATTTAGACGACCTTTAGTAGCACAACCACATTCAATATTTTGCCTTTGGTCAAAATATTAGGAACAGTTTCACCCCACACTCCAGAGAATATGACCTCAATAAAAAATAAAGCACTCCCGACTTAATATCACCCATCAAGCAAAACTGCCACGAAAAGACTGTCGCCGTACTTTGCTTTACATTTCACGTGTTACGAACAAGGTCACCAGTGAGTGTATGTTATTACGAGTTGCGCACCATAATGTATATCAGCAGAGATAAAATAGGATCTCAGAAAATGAATTAAATTGTCTATTCTGGTACACTATCGTCATGCCTTGCAGATAAGTGCTGTGATTAAGAAAAAACTAGAGCTAATTAGCCAGATAATAAAGAATTCTGAATGTCAAGTAAATTATGAATTCACTTCCAGTGTGTTCAGGCATTTATCTTCAAATGTGTCCTTTTTAAATCCCCCTTTACCTGTTAGAAATTGCCAGTACTCCATGTTTATATAATAGATGAACCCATTTGCCGGGGTATTTAGAGACTGCTAATAAGCCTTTCTTGTAAAAGTCACGAACCCATCTCCAGACCATCAAAGACATCAATGCACATAACCAGCTTTTCTGCGCACATGCCACGGCACTCTCCCTCCATGATTAGCAGAAATTTTCTGGTTTGTGTTGCTCGTGATGATGGGGATGTTTGTGTCCGTGTTTAAAACGGGAGACTAATTCCATTTTTGGGGGGGTCCGACTTATAATTTGGATGTGTTTCTTTGAGAGCAGGATTGGTAGCAGCAGACTAAACTTCAGCAGATTAAATATTGAATCTGTTTGGGAGCTTGTAAAACCGGCGCCCCACTCTCGTTTCTGTTCGGCAGCTGTCGCGTTTAAGTCCATTTTCACTGCCAAATGTTAAAAACTCAACACCGTAAGAATAGTTTGACATTTGAGTAACAGCAATGACTTCTTATTCAAATACTTTTCAGATTTTTGCATTACAGTTCTTTGATATAGGATGTAAGAATCTGACTGCTCTATGTTGGGGATCAATATTTTGCAGTCGATTTTTAAAGTATGTATATTGTTGGGTTAAATTAATAAGAAATCTTGCAATAATATTAGAATTTATTGCTACTAAAAATTATTAACAAGCAAACATGGCCACAAAAACTGGCTTTCTGAAAAAAGATGAAAAAAGACTATATAAAAGACTGTCTGTGTTGTAAAACATACACGACAAATAAGAAAGCAACACATACAAGTGGTTCTAACTCACAACATGTATTTGAATGAACTGACTACTTTTTCTGTGCCCCTTTCATTTCTTTCTTTCAGTCTACCATTTTTTTTTTTTCATCTCTAGTCCTCTAAGACCTCTGATGAGGGCCACGCTAGAAGCATGAGTAAACATAGCAATTTAAGGACACTGCATGTAATTGTAGTCTTCTGCTAGTACAAAAGGAAGAAGGAGGCATGAAATCACAGCGTGATATTTTTTGGGGTCTTATTATGGACACACATGGAGAGAGTAGGAGATAAAAGGCAAAGAGAGAAAGCAGGGAAACGTGTAGACTGAAAAAAAAAAGAATTTGCAAATTATTGGAGACCTAGGTAGCTTATTTGTTGAAAATACAGCTGTAACTCAGAGAAATTAATTTACAAAATCATGGCAAACCTAATGGGGATGCTGGTTTCTGTTCACAGACAAGGTTTTGTTTTAATCTCTGCAGTTTGAAACGCTGCATTTTCAGCCAACACACACTGACGTTTTTCCTATACGTACATAATGAATAAGGGCAGATGCTTTTGACAAAGAGACTTCCCATAAATTTGAATGACACCTAAACATGAAACGCCAAACTGTATAGGTCTTTATCGGTTTTTATTTTTGCAACTTTGAGAGATACTGTGATATGCCGCTGTGTGTCTTTGCTTTGAAGTTTCATAGCCAGTTTAGACAGAGACCTCATGTCAACACGCTGCACTCTAGCTCTCTCCATGGTGCTGATCTTGCTTACAGGCTACTCTTGCTGCGCTCTCTCTCCCTCTCCTTTGCCCAAGCCAGCGTGAAGGCTGCAGTCAGCTGGAGGTTCCAGCCAATAACTTATCATGTCTAATCACTGACTTCACTTGTTGCCAGACTGTTAGTGTTTCCTGTTTGCTGAGTCTTTAGTTCACTTTTCACGCCTCCCCCTGCCAGAAATTACCCGTCTCAGTTCTGCTGTTTTCTGCACAGCCTCGTTAGTTGTTGTGGTTTCCGTTTGCCGGGATTCAGGTATTCAGCCTCCTGTCTTGTCCTTGTGTCTATGTCAGGATGACACTATTTGCTTTATCTCTCTTTTTTTTCAACTAAGGAATTTAAACATTTTAGTGACAAACCACATCTCTTGTTTAAAAAAAGAAACTAAAGACACGAGTGACCTCCTTATTAGAACCTCCCACATGCTCATAAAAAGATGGTCAGATTAGTTCAATGGGCAGAATTACTGTAAAAATATGAGACCGTGTGGATTTATTTTTGATCATGGTGCCTTTTAAGTTTTTTTTTTTTTGTACCAGATTTACTTTAGCCTTATATATTTAATTTACTTAACTGAGCCAGTTATATCCTTCTTACTTAACAAAAATTAGCAGTAATGTTGGCACAGAAACCCATTAACAGGACCTTATTAGACTAATAAGTGTGCAAGTTTTGTATTTTATCCATCACACGGCGATAATGCTGAAGTTCAAGCTATCTCAAATCCTGGAGCTCTGTCCATTGGGTCAACGCCTCCTACAAACCTTGTTTTACTCAAGGTTTCTGTCACTTTCTCTTTTCGCCTTTTTTCCCTCTTTTGACAGTAGGACCTTTTCTTTTCACCGTTTACAAAGACATCTTCTTCCTGTGTTGGTTGTGTTTGTGCTGGGAGATTTTGCATTCGTTGGTGGACAGAATTACATATTCTTGTAGGTAAACCATCTGAGCGATAACTCTATAGCCACCTACATTGTGTAATTAAATGCTGTTTAATAAGGATTAGATTTAAAAAAATACTTACCCAATGCAAATTTAATGAAGTGTTATTTTTTAATTGCACCTCCTTCTCACGCTGCCTTTCTTTTCTTTCTTTTGATGTACTGCTTTACATGATCCAAATCATATACAGTGATGCTGTTTTTCTCGTCTGTTGATGCTCGTTAAGTTTGCTGCTTAAGTCTCTTCTTTCTTTTAGATTTGCTGCTAAGTTTAAGTTTATCTTTTACCTCTAATTACTTACCTATTTTTAATCATTCTCTTTATTTATTCATTTTATTTATTTATTGTTCTTTTTATCCTGGGAGAAGCCAAACCAAATTTCATTGTACTATGTATAATAATAATAACAAAGCTCATTCATTCATTCATTTGTTAGAATCTGTAGTAACAATGTTTATGTGCTTTTGTCTGTTACATTATAGACGGCTTTTTTTATTTCATTATAGCAAAACACTTAAAGTAGAACAGACCTTCCTTCACATAGCTCTTTCTTACTTTAATAATATTTGCTATAGTAGCGTGCATACACTACGTTCAGTGTTTTTAGATGGACACTGGAGCACTAAGCCTCAACATCAAGACAACAAAAAAGCGGGAATACAGGACATCTGTAACAGGTAGAATTTGTAATCAGCAATGTATGATGTGTACAGTTCTCCAGCTCTACTCAAACTGGAAATAACAGGATTGTTTTAACAAGAACGCTGACGGAAAGGGAAAAAAATGAGATGTAAGTCAGAAAATTCCAAATCACAGAACGCATTCTCACTTCCCTCTTTCATTTTAGTTTCTTTTGTGAGGAGTCTAATGAGTCATCATGATTGATTTTACAGAATGTTTTTTCTTTTTTTTTTTTTAAATCCTAAAAATGTTTTGTTTTAAAAATATTGATCTTTCTCTCTTATTCTGACGGTCTGCCAGACAGTTCCTTAGCAACCGAAAACACACATTATCCCTCGACAGCATCATCCTTTACACTCCCAACCTCAAAAATACATGCGCATGATGCAGCCCTTCAGCATCTGTTTCCCCAGGTCTTGTGTAAAAGAGGCAGAAAATGAGTCTCTTCTCTGATGCAGGAGCATAATGCAAATAGCTCCCAGAGCACAGTACACCACCATATTAATAAAGAATAGAAGCCAAAGAGGTGCGCACGTGTGACCCTTGACTTTTCAATCCTCCTCTGTCTTTCCTTATATTACCACCTACAATCACTAGTACTTCTCATTAAAGGCCGCCTTCCATTAGAGTGAGTCAGTCTTTCGGAGTCCCTGTCTGGAAAGCTTGCGTAATTTTATTCCCACACTCCCAAGTATTCTCCAATCTTCTTTCTATTCAAAATTAACATTTCTAACTTCTAACATACAAGTCTAAATATTCAGGTGTATTCTGCACAGATAGCTATTTTTCTTATCACAGTGTGTACATATGCAAAGTGACTGAGATAAACCAAAATAATTCACCTATGTAAACTGAATTAAGACCTGTATCAAATTTAAATAGATTCAACCCAAAGAAAAGGAAAGAAAGAAAGAAACAAGCAAACAAACATTTAGGCAAACACACTCACCAACCAGTGGATTAGATACACCTGATCAATTTCTCCGTAATACAAATATCTCAGACATCATCAACCAGCTGTTAAAGTTCAAACCAAGAATTAGAAAGATGATTTAAGAGACTTTGAACATGGTGTGGGGGTCAGTGCCAGATGCACTAGTCTCAGAATTTCAGAAACTGCTGATCTACAGCGGTTTTCCCACACAACCACCACTAAGGTTTACAGAGAATCGTGCAAAAAAGGGAAAATATCCTGTGAGCAGCAGTTCTCTGGGTGAAAATGCTTTGTTGATACAAAGAAAAGAGAATGGCCAGACTCCTTGATAGGAAAATAACAATAACTCAAAAAAACATTTGTTACAACAAACTTAAGAGCATCAATGGATGCACAATATTTTAAACCCTGAAGCCAATGGAAGCAGCAGAAGACCACACTTTAGTAATAATTGTGCATTGTTTAAACGCCATGGCCTACCTGAGTATGAACACAGTGTACCCATCTTTTGATGAATGTGCAGTCTACAAATCTCCAGTGTGATGCCATCATATCAACATGGACCAAAGAAAGCACCTTGTTGAATCTATGGCATGAAGAATTAAGGCAGTTCTGAAGGTAGATAGATAGATAGATAGATAGATAGATAGATAGATAGATAGATAGATAGATAGATAGATAGATAGATAGATAGATAGATAGATAGATCATAAACACATTCCTTAGTCCCAGTACATACTTAACAGGTTCAGTACAAGTGCAAACTCAGTACACCAATCTAAAGTGAATGGGTATATATGACAGGGATGAAAACAAGAGAGCAGAGTAAATGGTGACCTCACTTGATTTATAGCTTCTCTTCCAGCACTGAAAGGCCAGGTGTTTGGACTGCTGTAATCCTTGTCTCTCTGTCAAAGGAAAGGCACACTGCTGCAAAGATGCCTTTTAGCCCACCTGGGCCCTTATTGGATTACCTGTGCTTTAAAACAGAATTACTGCCATTGTCAGTTTTTTTTTTTTTTTACATGTTGGGTTGTGATTCATTGTTCGTACTTGTGGTAACTTTGGTTTTATCCTTTGTCTCAGCAATAACTGAACAGAAATTGTCTCCCTTTCTTTTCAGTGTGCAGGTTGACACATGATACTCTGAGCTCTTCAGAGAACAGAATAAAAATCAATAGAGGACTTATTGAGAACTTCAATAAAGGTTATCCATGACTGTGACAATATTTGCTTTGCTGCTCTTAGATCAGCTTGTTTGGATATTGTTATCTAGGAAAAAACATCACTATGAAATAAGTTGTTATATATTTTTTTCTTTTATGGAATTGAAGCCTTAAAAGAGTTTGATCTCAGTGACGACTTGAACCATGTGTTTTTGGGGGACATTTTTTCCCCACTGTTACGAGATTTTGACTTTTGTGGATCCACTGCACTACAATGGCCACTAAATCCATCCTGCAGTGTTGCAGAGATATTTTTAAATGCACATTAGAGGAATGCGATTCAGCTTAGACTATTTTTGCTTTCAAAGTGCTGTGTTACACACAGCGATGCATAATGCACAGTGCATCATCATCATTCTTGTGTAATGCACATATAGATGTGAAGTGGTTCCTCTGCTAAATGTTTAAAGGTCAGAGATTAAACCTCACTTGCACAAAGTTTCTTTCAGTTGCTTTGGTGCAGCATGTTTAATGTTCTTAACACATTTCCCAAAACAGCTCAAACATGGATATAAACCCCAAAGTTTTCTCAGTTTGTTCTTTATGTTGTTCCATTTGGGCAAATGACTAAGAACAACCGTCTACAGTTTGATCAAATGTTAGTTTATATGCCTTCTGTGTAGATCATTTTTCTATCAGTTCATTTATATATCTTTTTTATTGTGTAAGTTGTCATATGCCAATAGCAACATATCAATAGCCCATGTAATCATTAAAATCATGAAGTGAATTAAAAAGTATAAGCCATAGTAGTAAAACACGGTTATTGAACTTGTGTGCAACAGAGTTCTAACAAATTGGAACATGGAGCAGTCTGCTGAGATGAACATTTTAGGTGGCCAAAAGTCTGCCCACGAAAGAGGAAGAGGAGTAAGGATGTGTGGCAGTGCAGCAAGAGAAAGACAAAAGAAGTGAGCAAGAATCAAAGTAGAACTTAAAACCTTATCCTCTTCAAAGTAATCACTTTGATACGCAATATCTGTAATTATAGTTTGGCTGGAGGAAAAAGTGTCAGAGAAAATATGCAGGACAAGATATTTGGATAATTTTAATAAGACGAGGACACTTCTGGAGCCCACTCTTTCTGTCAGGAATGTATAAACATTTTGACCACTTTAGTTTACACAGCATCCAAGGAATTTGTCATTTTGATAGTAAAAACATTCACTGATGCAAAAATTTCTGTTTGACAAAAGGATTTAAAGTTTAAGGTTTTACAACCTTTTACAGATTGTCTGTAGTGTTTCGCTGCTTGAACGAGCTGTTTTGGGAAATGTATCTTGAGAACTTCAAAAATGTTCAAATAAATATGCCAAAGTAACTGAGATAAACAGTATTCACTGTGATACTTAATAATATTTCCTCAATAAATAAATGTGCCAAAGCTGAAAAAAACAATACGTGACCCCCAAAGGCTACAACTTACCCCAAACCTTTTTCATCATAAAAACATTTTAAAATGTATCATATACTTTAGAAGTG
>VOQK01026315.1:16810-30348 GCA_015052645.1 Benitochromis conjunctus
GAGAAGGACATCTGGAATACCCTGTTTAGCCTGCTGCCACTATTAATCAACTTCAAACAAACACAAGACAATGAATGAATGCCTGGATGGATGTATGGATGGTGATTCTCTCAACAGCCTCAGTTCTGTATTTTCTCAAGAATAAGGTTATCCTGCAAGCCCATTTTATTCTTAATAGAGTCTCTGCAATATGTTTATCAGTAAAGTCTTGCTGTAGGGCAGATTTCCTTAATTTTGTCTGTGTAAGCCTATAATGGGATATCATTTAGATTTGTTGAACTTATTAATTGTTGTGCATTTTGTGTAGATGTAATCAACTGTTTGCAGATTTCGATCCTGATGCTCTGGATTACACTGACGCTCACTGCTTCTCAAAATGCCAGTGCTATGTTCAGTACCTTTCGGCTGAAATTGCAACGTAAATGATCTGTTAGGCTACTGTTACTTCACACATTTGTTTATTATATTTGTTTGCACAAACAATGTTAACGGGTCAGCACCCTCCTTAACCTGATGTCGTGACATCGCACGTGCTTTTACAAACCTGTCACATTTCTATGTTACCATGCAGGCTTGTTTTAGTTTTCATATGACAAATTAATTTGGCTTTTTTATAAAATAATGACATACTATAAGTGCAGTGGCCATGGTTAATGCCTCTGCTCTTGTCACTTCACACTGTTAAGTGCAAGTGGGTGACTCAACTACACTTATTTTATAATTTAATCATATGGTGTTCTAAATACAAGGTTACATTATTAATTAGAGACACGAATATACACATTGTTTATTAGCACTGGTGATAATTGAAACATTACTAAATGTTGCTCTTCTAAAAAAATAAAAAATTAACTTTAACCAGTGCTTAAAAATGACACCAAAGACTATTATTTCCATTAGCAACAGGAAAAAGTAACCATAAATGAATGATTCAGTAAAATATCTCAGCATCTGTGATTTATTTATTTTTTTGACAAAAATTGACAAACAAACAATTAGCCTATGTAATCCCCTGTGTGAAAACATTTAATGTTTTATAAATACACCAGGATTCACATTGTCTTGTGCTAGCTGGCTCTTCATCAACAGAATAAGAAAGGCTAGTAGTGCCTTTCCTCATGCCCGGTGTGTATCGCATTGATTTCATATGAAACATAAGTTGTATTTGCATTTTTAGACCATCGAGGCCCAATTCACCACAAAAGGAAACCATTTGTAATTAATCATAAGAATTTTTATTTCTGCATAGAAACAATAGAATCACATTATCTTCTCGGCTAAAAGTAACAGCAGGTTTTCATTATAACCAAGAGTAGAGGTTCTCATCTTTGCATTTTTAAATATATACGGTACAAATAATATTTTATTTGACTGAAATATTTATTAGAAGAACAGTCAGCTCTGCCACAATTATGACCATGTACTAAAACACGATCTGGCCCCAGTGACATTATGGTGGTCTGTATGGGGAACTTCAACTGGCAGCCAAGGTCTGCTATCACCTGCTAATGATGGCTTAATGATAGAAGGGACCTGTCCTTCATAGGACAGCTCGCCACTTTCCTCCCCTGCTAGATGAACTTAATCAGGTGCTGGGCTATAAGTGCGCTGGCCTTATTTTCTTCCAGCCTGTGGTACTCTAGTATTTAGGCTAGTTTACCTAGTTTAGGACCTGGTAACACTGCCATCTGCTAAAGGGGGTCTAACTTGGTACTAGCAAGGTGTAACTTATGAAGTCCATTGTCTAAAAATGCATTTTAAATATTTTTAATCTTAATTTTCATGTAGAAATTTTGTAGTAAACCGATGTCGACATATGGACTAAACATATGGAGTAAACGTATGGACTTTTGTTTCCTAGAAATGTAATGTTATATTTTTAATTGGAAAATGGTTTAAGGTGAAAGACACTACAAAGCAGTTCTGTGGTGTAGCGCCGCAGAACCCCTCTCCTCTCACCCCCAGCCGGTCGTGGCAGATGGCTCCTCCTCCCTGAGCCTGCTTCTCTGGAGGTTTCTTCCTGTTAAAAGGGAATTTTTCCTCCTCACTGTCACCGAGCGCTTGCTCCCAGGGGGTTGTTTGATTGTTGGGGTTTTCTCTGTATTATTAGAGTTTTTACCTTACAACATAAAGTGCCTCGAGGTGACTGTTTTTGCATAATATAATACAAGATGAGATAAGACAATGGTTGAGACAATGTCTTTACAAAGGACAAGTCAAAAAGTGGAACAGATGAGAGCGTGCATGTGCGCATATTAGGAGTGTTCTGCACTCAAGTTGGGTTTGAGATGACTAACATAACAGACGTACCTTTTTATTAACAGCCACAGCAGTGAGACTGGCATTATTTTCACCTTGTGAGTGAAAAAACAGTGTGTCTGCTGTGAGAAGAACCACAAAGGAGATATCCCAGAAATAATACTTTAGCAGGTGGTCATAGGTTTGTCTGTCCATGGACACACACACACACGCACACACACACACACACACGCACACACCCACACACACACATATATATATATATATACAGACAATAGCAACACAGCGGCAAAAAGAAAATACTGCTTTCAAACATGATCTTGGGACAATGTCAGGAGAATCAAGTCGGGACATTGCCAGCATTTGCCCTTTCCCACACATAGCACACAGCAGAGGATTCTCCACCTTAGATATATTCTTACTACTGAGGATAGTGTGCTTGCTTTAGGCAAGAGAGCTGCGTGTGTGAAGAGTTTACATGAGACAGCCCACATGATGCCCGCTCGCTGACTGTGAATTCATGGGACAGTTACCTGTGCTACTTTCACCTGGGAATGATCTGACATTGTGCTGACTTTGTTTAAGGGAACTTGTAGGGTAAAATCTATAAGATGTCCCCTCTGATTTGGACATTTGCATTCTCACGTAGCATTGCGAAAAGTTCAAGGTTGCAGTGTATATGTGTGTGTGTGTGTGTGTGGGTTACACAGTCACACAACTTTATAAGTGTGTGCCTGATGATGATTGCGGTCCGATAGCTCATTGGCATTGCTGCTGGTGTCAGATGGTCTCTTGCGTATAGCTGTTTTGACTTAGAGGAACATATAGAGACTCAACCAACTAGCACCTACACTCCTTCCTCAAATTAATCCACTGAGCTTGTGCATGACGTGAATCACAACATTGTACAAGGTGCCTTTATTAAACAGCTTGTTATTCAGTCAAAACAATTAGGACTGTGCATTACACAGTGGTATCCTGGCAACTGGGTATGGCGAAGCAGAAATAGAAAGAGACAGGGAGAAGCAGGCCCATACAAGCTGCCATAACTGATTTGTTAAATTTGACTTCAGGACTGTTGATCTACTTATTTGTTTTGCACCAGTGTTGCCTGCAATGGATGTGGTAAGTTTATGGGCGAGACTGTCCAAGTTTCAAGCAGAGGCACAACTGTGAGTCCAACCCACAGGCCCTTGATAGAGCCAAGCAGCGCTACAGGGACTTGCTACAGAAGATAATTTTGACAGTGGCTCGAGGGCTTTTCGCTACAGTTATTTAGTATTCCCACCACACAGACGCACAGGCGTATATGAATGTGCATGTGCTGCCCATATATCTTCGCATCTTACCAACACATATGCACGTATACACCCAGACGTACAGAGATACTTTACTCGTCTCTCGATTGGTTTCATTTTGATGCCGAGTGTGTCCTTGACATTAATATTATTAATAATAACAATAATACTACTACTAATAGTACTACTGCTAATAATAATAATAATGCAATTAGGCTTCACACAATACCCTTTGTTTTTGTTTTAAAAACTCACATGCTTCCACATTACTATACAATAGACACACGCAAAAACATTTATGAATACATACTATATAGAAAGAGCGTTACACTTTATATGAAAAAACCAGTACCTGTAACTCAAAACACACAGGATGGAGATTTCTTTTTCTTACTACTCATGTCAATTCGCAATCAAACAATCAAGTTTTCATGGGTAACTGTCCCTAAACATACACGACACTCACTCCTTGAGGCTAAAAAACATATTTGTTCAGCATGAACATGCACTCTCCTATAATATATATTATAAATGGATGGCATCCTCATGAAATGGAAGAAGAATCGCAGGCAAAACAACATTATGTGGTCATTATTTAGAGTATTCTTGTGGTTTGACCTTTACCAAAGGGTTAAAATAGATTAAATTTATATTAGGAGGTTAATGGACAATGTCTTTATTGCTAAACTAAATGAAAGCACATTAAAAGTGATACCCATAGACGTAATGGTGCACAAGCACTCAACATGTGCAGGGACACACACACGCAGACTCACGCACACGTGTCACTTGTAGATACACATCATTAGCCACAGCAGGTTTTAAAGTGGCAGTTTAGGATGACTTGTCACTCACTCTGCTGCTTCCACCACGCTACATTCAAGGCTGCCAGGCCAGTAACGACAGCAACAGCGGCTCCCACCACACTACGCTAACAGCTAAGCAGAACATAAGGTGACATTGACACAGCCATTGCACCAGCTCTGACTCTGCCCATGACGTCAGTGTCCTTCGAAAGGGAGCACACGGGATGTGGGCTGGCTGAATCATGTGATCGGCCATCCCTATCACTATTTGTCAGAGCCTCAGCTGTAACGCGCCTACCTGTGTGCTGAGAAGTGGGGTTGATGCATGATGCACTGCGTACCACAAGTACCATCCAGAGCAAGAATGAAAGACACAGTCGCACAGACAGACAGACAGAAAGGACGAGAGAAAAGCAGAGATATAAAGGGCTGTAGCTCTGGTAGTAGAGTACTGTGGCTTTATGCCATCAGTCATGAAGCGTCCATAAAGCATTCAGAGATAAGACTTAGCAGCATTTAAAGCACATGGTTATAAATGGTTGACCGTGACCTTAACGTCTTGGAGGGGAAGGAGGGAAAAACAAAAGGAGGAAGTGGAGGGAGCGGGGGGTCAGGAAGCTGGAGTAATGGATATAAAAAGATTTAAGGGACAGAAAAAGGACGGAAATGAAGACGTGTGATATAAAAGGATGTTAAAGACGTACTGTCCAGAGTGAAGTGCAGTGATAAAGACAGTGTCAGACTGATCATAGTGTCTATAAAGATGTTAATAGGAAGCATAAGGAAGGAGAGGGAAAACGGTAAATGAAAAGACTGTCGAGAGCGCATCTATAATTTCTTTTTGGTTTACTTACATTGTTTTGAAACAAACACGACCAGAATATGACCGTTTGACCTTAAAGGTCCTTTCTACTGAATATTTTAAACGACTGAATAAATCAAAAAGCAAAACTAACAGACACCGTGTGAAAACCGGCTTTTAAAAGAATAAATGGGTGAATTCTCCTCTGAGAATCTTTGATCCTTCATCGTCTTTCTTTCGCGTCTGCCAGCGTTACAAAAAAAAGCATTTTTCTAATGTACGTGTGTGATATTCGATTTGTTTATGGCATTACCGCTCCTTTTTAACGTCTCCATTACAATTTATTTGATACAGCTGAATTGCATTTCAGCATACCTCTGCACTTTTTTTTTTTTTTTTTTTTTACACCTTTTTTTTTTTTTTACTTTTTTATTTTTTTTTTTTTTTTTTTTTTTTGTTTCATTTTTTTTTTTCATAACTCACCTGTTTAGATTTTTAAAAAATGTTTAAAGTGCATCGATTTACAGTTGGGTCTTCAGTTAGGTGTAGCTAATTTATGCTCGTCTTCCAGTTTGTGCTAGAGCTGAGGGAATTCTAGTGTTAGTAACTCAGGGCTCAAACCTCTTATCTAAATATGACTAGTTTTGACTCCAAACACCCAACGTGTTAGCAGCTGTTACACTAACATAGCAGCCTTAAAATGACAGCAACCACCGGGTGATATCACACAGACTGTGTCACAGTGATTACATCCATCTTCTATTTACAGCCTGTGGTTTAATATTTCTGGTCACAGGATTCGGGAGGCAGCAAAACAAACTAACCGTGAATTTCTGAATTTATGCTGCACACATTATGAGTTTGAATAGCACAGCATACTAAAAGGAGTTTGTTACCTGGCTGAACATTTGTGCAGTCTGTTGCCTCAAGCGCTTCATCTAACAGTTTACTGTGCGGTGCTATTTCTCCTGTTTTCATTACACCTTGCTATATTCTAAGCTGTCAAAACACTCTTGTCATGTAAACATATTTTAGAAATATTATCGTTCACAAGCGCTGCTCACTGATGAACACATTGCATAGTGGATAATGTAATTCAGCTCATTCTCGCCTGTTAAATACAGCACTAGGGAATGTTTGCTTTGCATTAAAATTAGAAATGTAATTATTATTATTATTTCTTAAAATCCTGTCCTGTCTGGCAGCTTTTGCAATCAGAATTATGATCTGAATGCACGCTTGTGCCAAACACATTGGCCTTTTCCAAGATCCGCTCTATAAATTCTCTATAGGGTCCTCTTGTTCAGGTTTATTTCTTCATTTCTATTCATCTTATTTCAGTTATTACATTATTTGTGGTATACTGTATGATAATGTCAAAGGCAGGAGAGGAAAAAAAGGGGGGAATCTGTAATAAAAAGAGTAAAAATAGGAATGCACAATGAGAGCGGGCGACCCTGGGGACCAGTGCCCCAGGACGCTCCCAGAAGAGGCCAGCCTCCTGGCTGGGGGTCAGGACCTGCCACCACAAACACTGCTGTAAGTGTTTAAGCATATTTGTGTCCAGGAGTTTTGATCTGGGTTGATGGAAATCTCGCTCCCACTTTATCGTTGGGATAGAAATTGATTCATCAATTTAAATTTTTAATAGCTTATACATTTTTGATAGTCATTTGAGGGTCCAGATATTTAAAAAACATTGTGTGTCAACTTCCCAAACACATGCAGACTACTTGCCAAGTAGCAGTAAAACTGAAAAGTATGATGGAAACTAAAAAACTGACCTTACACTTTCAAAGGAAAAGTTCCATCTTTGGAAATGTATTGGTTGCAAAGGTAAGCATAGCGGAAACTTACGACTTTACTTTTAAAGCAAGTGATCTGTGTTTCCAATTAGATTTGCACTTTTTCCAATTTTTGCCACTGTTTGGAAAGAAAATGGCAAATGTTTGCAGACAAATGTGTATCTCTTTTGCAAATCACAGACAACAGCAGCAATCTGCTGGTGACCAAAGCAACCAAAGATGGTTGGATAATATACATCTTTCCCTATCAACCTTAATGACCTTAGGCCTCAAAGAACCATTAATTGAGGCACTTCTTAGGGGTTCGTAGAAAAATCTCTCAAAAAAGGTTATTTTTTGTGGAACTAAAACTCTTGGTGTCAATCTGGATAATTAATTTTGGTTCCAGCATCAAGAAGGTCCCAGTTTGAAGTATTTTTTTCTCCCTAAGAAACCCAAAACCATGAGGACAGGACACAGCAGGAAATCTGAGTTCTTGTGACTTCAGACTTCTCTCATCACAGAGTATGAATAGCGGGTGGAGGAAGTGTCTAACATAGGAGACTAATAACATGCACACTTAAATCCGAGCAAGGCCTCTCTGGGCCTGGGAGATCTGGGAGCCGATGGGGGTGTAATGAAGCATGGAGCAATGGCGTGATCACCTCATTATTCTTTGCTGCTCGCTCCAGAATCCTGTGCCAAGTCCACAAGCTACTGAAGCAGCAGCAGGGACAGCAAGAGACCGAGCTGATGGGTTGATTGTGCATGCAAAGTGGATGTCACAGGGTGTGTTGTGAACCAAATCTTAGCTGCTGGTTGCTCAGAATGGTTCTTTAATTTATTCAAAATATCAGCAATTTCCTAAGGATTATTTGAGATAAATAAAGAGATGAGTCAGGTTCGTGGATCTGTTTTGTTAAAATGGATGAACTCTGGTGATGTACGGCACCTTTAGCCTTTTACCTCTGCTAGAAAAGGCCTTTTATCCTTTATGTTTTCATAGCTGAGGATTTAATTAAAAAAGTGAAAAAGTTTAGTTTCCTTAAAAAGGGAAGCAATAGCCACATGTCTGATGCCCTCCCTGTCTTTTGGTCGTCTATGCCAAGAGAAGAATAACTAAAGTCGAAGCTTTTAACCCCCCTCGACTCTCCTCCTCACTCTCCCATCTCCAACCAAAGCCAGAATCCCTCCCAAAGTCCCCAAACTCATCTGGAAATCTTTCTTATCTCAGCTCATCCCTCTCACTTTTTCACCCAGCAGCAATGTTCTCGGCAGTTTGAGCTGCACTGAGAATTTAAGGATTCCAAACCCAAATTCATCCCAAAATCTAACCTGACTATGAATGTGCGTGCTTTTACCCGGAAAACACGCTGTGAATATTTGAAAAGCCCTGCAGCTTTTCATTGCTTTAGTCTGTTTGTCCAGGTGAGAGAGAGCAATGCCATTTGATCTAGAGTTAACAAGGAAGAGAAGAATTAAAGAGACGTTTTTGTCTTTCTGTTTCCCACAGAACAAGAGTCTTGATGCATTTGAACGCACAATGCTATCGTAAAATGCAGAAACAAGGCACAAACCACCTTTCAGACCAAACATTACAACCTATAAAGAACTGAGAAAAAGTGATCCATACATTTCCATTAGCTTCTCTATTATGACCAGACACAGTGACTCTGTATATCTTGTAACATTCCTTAAAACTGCCTAACATCTCTGAGTCTTGGATCTGAGTTTCGAACATGTCGTCTGTGGCATTTGTTTTGACAGAGCTCTTCAGTGATCCACAGTTGCCATAAACATACTGTCTGATTAAATGGCAGCTTTAAGTTGCATCACATGAAACTCTGGGAGATGATAACTATGGATAGCTGAAACTCACTAAAACGATGCAAAATAAACATGAAAGTGTTTGTTACCATACATATCATAAGCGCTTTGAGTGCTCAGAGTAGAAAAGCGCTAGTCCATTTAACGTTATTATACAATGTGGTCGTAAACTGAGACAAAATGTCCATTGTCAAGTTCCGAGTTGTTCCAAAAAACGATCAAAAGTGACCAGAATGGGATTCAAACTAACGACAAACCTGTTAACTCTGTACAGCTCAGAGCGCGTAAAATCAAGTCACATCTGAGGATTATCTTCTACTTTAGACACAGTACAAAAACCTCTGTAAGGGTTTTGAGCTGTCACTTGAGAAAGTACCATGCCAAAAATGAATCCGTTTAGACTTGAGAAAAAGAATTGGTGCTCACAAATGACAGTGTTTCCTAGTGTCCAGAGCTAGAGTGGAAAGTATCATCAGGAGATTCAAAGAGAGCCACGCAGTACAGAACAAGCCTGACAGAGGTGCAGCCGAGGATTGAAAAGATTCTGGAAAGACAACTAGTGAGAGATGTGTGTGACAAGAGTGAGTGGGATGGACTTCAAGCTTGCAGACCAAGACAATTTAAACTTCTGCAGAATAGACACCTTCAAGCCAGACTGAAGTAGGCTAAGGATAACCTTAGTTCAAGCTGGAGCTCTTTTGCCACAGAGATGCTGTTTATATTAGGCGAAGAAGGGAGAGACAAAGAACATGTCCCTACTGAAACACAGTGGTGGAAGTATTATACTGTGAGGACAGTGCATCTGGAACCGGGAATCTCATCAAGGTGGAAGGAATCATGAAGAACTGACATGCAAAGATTTTGAAAGGAAAACTCAAGCAGTCGGTTGCAAAACTGGGTCTGGGTCGTGGCTTTGTCTTCCAACAATACCAACCCAAAACATGCATCGCTCTGGGTAAGAATTATTTCCAAAAGACCAAAGTGAACTCTACTCAATGGCCTGCACAAAGCCCCGACTTGAACATATGTTGGGTGAACTGAAGACCAAGGTCCGTGCCCGAAGATCATTCAATTCAGAGGAACTTAAGAGATTTGCCAAAGAAGAATGGCCTAAAGACATGTGAGACTTGTAAAAAACTGCACAAATGACTACAGGCTCTTGTACATCGGGGGGCAAATCATTTGACCTGCTAATTTTTGTTTTTTGTGAATGATTGATTTTTAAAAATGCATTTATTTACTTAATAATGTAATATTATAATGAATGTTTATATATAATATAAACATTCAGCTCAAATCAACGCATTCATAAACACAAGTTCTGAATTATTTAAAGTAAACAGACTTCATAGTCCCAGAGATAAAAAAAAAACCATCCAGTTCATCCATTTTGAAATAATATTTATATTCTAATCACTCTTGTTCTTAACATACTCTTGAAAAGCTGTACACAATCAGTATTTTGTCCGTTATTAATCTTATGTTTTCTACTCAAATAATGTCGTAAGAAAAAACAAAAATGAAAGACTGTCTTGTAAAACACTCTCCAAATATTTCCCAAATGTCACCAAGTACTGAAAATACATCCATTATTCTGACACATTCTTCAAAACGGTGAAAACAGGTGTGTCTTCCTGAACAAAAAAGATATTTAAGGCTTGATGATAGGCACAACAGCATTAACTGCAATAATACCATGTAAAACTTGGCACCGTAAATCACCAATATGTTTGGTCTATATAGCAACCCACATACAGGTTTCACATCAAAGCCAACATCTCTCCGCGATGTATCTTTCTCTGTTTCCATCAGCTTCCAGGTTTTTAACACACGGACTTAAAAGGTGACAAACACTTTACACACTATACCTTGAGTGATCAAAACAATGTTTGACCAAACCCAAATTGCTAACTTTTGAAAACAAGCATTGTGTAACCTGCCTCCAGAAAACACTTTGATCCCCATACACAAAGCTCTGTAAAAACTGGAACCTGAAAGCTGCTTTTCTACTTTCTAAATGAATCAAACCTTGCCCTCCTTCTTGCTTTGGCAAAAATAAAACACTTTGAGGGAAGCAATGCAGTCTTTCCCCCCAAAAAGGTTTAAAATAATAGTCTAATTTCTTTATTTGGTTTGGTGGCAGTTTTAAAACGATGACGCAAAAAGATTATAAATAGTAAGTGTGCGACCCCTGTGAGAAATTCAAGGCGATTTTGTCCATTTCAGAGCGAATTTGAAAACGTGAAGGGACCAGAGCTCCCTGTGCTCCTGAGCCTTAGCAGATCAGTTAAAGCAGGTTTTTTCTGTTTCTTGTTCATTTTTGAGTGCCTGAAAATGGCCTCGATTTCCTGTGACCTCACTACAATTCTAAAAATCCACTACATCATTCTCTAATTCTTTAAGAGACTTCACCGTTTCTCTTGTGACATTATGATGTGTATTGATTACAGACCTGCTGAGTTTGTTTTTATTTTACCAATATCTCACCAATGCTGCAAGGAAGTAAACTGACATTTCACAGTTCTCCATTGCTTCCAAAAAAACCAGCCACCATTTAATAAAACCGTATTAAAATACCAGTATGCACTCTTAGGTTTTAGTCTGTTTATAGACACATTTGCTAAGATCATACTATTATCAGAAAAGCTCACCGCAGACAGCTTCCATGGTCTGAGTATTTTTAAATGATGACCATAGCAGTAAAACCTGTCTAATCTCTGTCTTTTCAATGAGCCCATAGAAACTGCCTTGTTTTTCCATGTTTAGAACGCCAAATATTGACCAAACCATAAGTCTCGACAGTACGTTTCAATGTCCTCCTATATTTAGCTCTAAATGATTCCTGATCTAAATCATCAACTGTATCATTAACTTAACAGCGTACTTGCCAGTTTTTCTAAAGAAACACGTTGTTCATTTGGAGACACTGGAGCATACACATTTAATCATGTTAACTTTGTATTTTCACACCTAACAATGTCCTTTAACAACCTCCCAGGTACAACATCATCAGCTTCAGTAGAAACTGGAAGAACGTTTCTTGAGAAAAGAATTGCTACTCTTTTTATTTATTTATTTAAATGTAACTTTTATTTAACCGGGAAGATCCCATTGAGATTAAAAACGTCTTGTCAAAGGAGACCTGGCCAAGAACTTCTGAACTCGGTGAGGTTTTATGACTCAGAACAACATTGCCATCCCATTCTTTCTTCCAGTCAACTTCAGTATCAACACTGCTGTAAGTTTCTTGAGCAAAAGTTATGTCAATGCATTTAGACTTTAGAAGTTCATGATACACAGCCCCTTTTTAGATCCCCTGCACCATTAAGGTTTAAAGATGAGATTTTTTTTTTTTTTTTATCCTTCAGGTGCATCATTTAACTCGAGCTCTTATTTTCTCCATTAGTTTTCGCAGTCTATACACCTCAGTGTCCCTTAAGCCATCAGAAATCCTGTCTCATTAACCATTTAGCCGGATCAACAAACAGCTTTCTATTAGGGAGTAAATCATCTGTAGCCGTTTCCCTTTGGTTACGTCCTAAAACCTTTTAATCTGTTCAAGACTGGTCAGATGATTCTCTATCAGAATCAGAAAAAGCATCTGACACCCTTTCTCTTCCATCCTTCTCTTTTACCTGCATTTTTTTTTTTTAAAGGTTTTACCCCTTCAGATTCTTTAGATTTTCTTTTAGTATTTGATACCTTAAAAATACTTTCATCATCCCTGATCACATGCTTCAATACTCAAAGGATTATTTCATCAACATCCGCTCCTTCTTGTATAGTTGTTTGGCTTGCCTCTACTTCCTCAGCAGACGTAGAGGCAACCTTTTCCTGGTTGTTAAGTTTTTCACACCCTGAAACCTTGGACTCCATTTGCTCTCCTGCATTAACTGTTGGAGCTCCTTCCTCTGCGTTGCCTGCTGAAACACCTTCCCCCTTGTTATATGCTGAAACTCCAGCCAAGTTCTCTGCTGAAGCCCCCTTTCCTGCGTTTTCAGTAACCTGCACGAGCTCAGCCTCTTCTTGAACCATTTAAGTTTACGGACTGAATACCCTTTCTGATTGCACCCAGAATCATGGTTTCTGTTTTTGCAAAAATAGTGTAAGCAAATCCATCCACCTTCAATTTCATCACAATGTTCAGCTCCTCATTGTCCTTTTCCAGAATCGTATACACCTCGAAATGAAACGATGTGCCTCAACTTTGCCGATTTGCACCCAGAGGGGAGCGTTGTCATTGCTGACACAATCTGACCATGACGTGACAGCTCCTGCAGCAGGACATCATCGCTGATGAAAGTTGGCAAATTAGACAGGATGATCTTTTTTGCTGGGTTCATTAGAGGAAAGACAGTAGTGTGCGTATTTCTCAAAACAACTCCCATCTCAGCTAGGCTATTCACCTTGTCAATAGAATCCAGAAACATAACAACCGCATTATTCACCCTAGAAGCTGCCTTCATGCTGTCGCATCCGACAAGTTCCCCTGGCAGCCAGACAACACTTCTCAACCGAACGATCCACGCCAACGGGTATTTTAATACCATGGCGACAGGAAAGGCTCTGAAAGCCTTCGGCACCATATATGCTAACGCACGCAGCTAAATGCCTGGTGCTGCTGAAAAGAACACCAAAAACGCACCAGTGAAAGAAAGTTGTGTTAAAGTTGAGCTAAAATGTGAATCACCACTGTGACTTGAACCTGCTTAAACTCATCAGGAAAGAGTTCACTGACATCACTGATCAAGGGAACGTTATT
>VOQK01026315.1:30368-41516 GCA_015052645.1 Benitochromis conjunctus
CGTTATTCTCCCAGACTCTATACAGCTGGATTCCCCTAACCACAGGAGTCGCCCCCTGCTGGCCATTAAAGAGAATTAACGCACATCAGTATTGTCTTCTCTATTTAGAGCCAGAAGTTACATCCACCTTTTATTTGGTCTATGATAACTATGTGGTCATCTCTCTTATGAAAGCAAAGCAGACTGTCTGGTTGAAGGTTTTAATAAAATATGGACGTATAAAAGAACCTGCCATGACATCACTAAGTGACCCCAGCAGCAGATGAGATTGACTGCAGCTTAATCCATCCCATCGTTAGTTGTTTTTAAAATTGGTTTACTGTTTTTTACAACACGAAGACAACTCCATCAAGATTAAGAAGCAATCTTCATAAAGAAGTAGAACAGGGAAAAGGAAGAAACCATTTAGCTCTCTATAAATGACCCTTTTAGTTTCCTGCATTTTATTTTCATCAACACCGAAAGCTTCATATGCCCTCATACATCATACATGTGTAGCAGCTAGTCAGTAGCGGCATTTAAAATGCATGCTCATCAAATGCTCTCCAAATCGTGATACAGTTGCTCTGTGCGGTGAGGTTTTCTGGACTATTCTGGATGAGTAACATTACATTTAAAGACAAACGATATACAACTAAATTCACATTTCTGGCACAGAAGAAGAAGTAGAGCCTCAAAGTAGATCATCCTCCGTTGTCTAGAAATTTTCCTCATTTGGCTGAGTGGTGTTAACCAGGCAGAAAACACAGGCAAAGAGAATGGTGTTGCAAAGCAACACGAGTTAATCAAACATGTGAAAAGGCATCACCAACTGAAGTATAATTGGTGCATGAAGGCCAAGAAGTGCAATGGCTGTAAGAGACTTTACATTATTTTTTCTGCAGATATTAGTTTGTGGCAATAAAGATTATATAATATAAATGTAGCACAGTATTTGGTCACAGGAGGATGAAATATTCTCACGTTCTGTCAGGAAGGGCATCCAGTGAGCTAATCTGCCAAATCGAACATGTGGAGCTACCTGCCTAAGAAAGCAGCTGAAAGTAACCTCAGCACAATGAAAGCAGTGGGCTGTCTATTTGATCGTGTTAGGGTTTAGTACAGCTTTTTAAAAAAAATGATGAGTTCTACAAATTTGAAAGTGCTATTCTGTTTTCACAACAGTGCAATAAATGTTTTCAATATTTTAACACCAAAATCAATAAATCATGACAAAAAACTACGCTGGCAATATTTAACAAAATTATTGTGATTATAATTTTGCCAAGAATTGTGCAACCCTAGCTTGTTGCACAAAGACTGTAGTGATTTGTGTAACTTGAAAGGTTGCCTTCGGTTGACACCTACAGTTACCCACAGTTATTGTTTTTCTGACTGTTACCTCGGTCACTCTTCATTGATTGTCTCCTCACGAACATGTGCCAGGAAGTGGATGTTGGAGACATTTAGGTCAGCGATATTCTTCCAACTTGATTCTCCTTCTCCCAAGATTTTCCTCCTCCATTGGTTTCTTTCTCCTGGTCTCCCATTGTCCTCTCAGCCTGCTGTGATCCCCCTCTTCTCTTCTTTTTCTTTGTCTCCTTAACTGGACTCCCCCAGGCCTGATTCTTTGGCTCGGTGGGGCTGTTGCCTGGCCACTTTCTTTCCGTGGGCACACAAGGACTCCTGGATTTAGACCTGACATTGATTTTCCTTTTCTGTGGCAATTTGAACCATGAAGAAAATGCAGACGCTTGTAGTAGTTTGGGTTTTTTAAATGAGATAATTCAGATAAATGGCAGTAAGTCTGGGACAGATGAAGACTATTCCTATCTTGAATTCTTTATTTAACTCGATGCTTTAAGGAAGCACACGCAAGTCAATATTGTTTTTTTTGCTCATACTGCAGTTTGTCCTTCTGTTAAGTTGCATTTCCTCGTTGAACCTTCCAGAAACAGCAGAACAACCATGGTTTCATTTTCTGTTTCTGCAACGAGCTGAGCAAAAAAGTGTGGACTACAGCAGATGTTCAGGCAGGACCAGCGCTGAGGGGGCAGTTAAAAATGGTGATGGGGCAAATCTTATCCTGCTGTGCCTATTTTTACATTTTCTTTATTCATCAACTAGAAATATAATGGCATGTTTGACTCTATTTACCATGGTTTATCTTCCATTATTACTCAAATTAGTACCATTTATAAAATGACCTCCATGTTTTATTCAGTATGACTTGAGACTCGAGATTGAAGACCAGAAAATCATCAGGGGTACGTTTATACAGGTCATAGAATAGAGAGCTGAAGGTCATTCTCCCAGAGACTTTTATATAGCTGGATTTATTGTTTTGCAGCCCAGGGCACTGCGTCCAGCTGGGCATTAAACACAATGCTGTTAATAAATATTATTGTGAATTGAATGAAACTAGCTAATGTATTTATTTTGCAGCAGCTCAAAAAGTATAAGTACAGCCATGAAGAGCAGGCAGACCAGAAACACAGATGTGCTCTGTCTTCTGACGCTCCCTTCAGCGACAGCATTATGGTGAAATTCCTTGACAACATTGATCCGTATCAGGATAGCGTCACACAGTTGTAGATTTGTCAGGTGCACAACCGTACGTGAATCATAGCAAGCTGCCAGATGCTCTGCGTCAGGATCTGGTGACTATGGTCACCAAATGGGGAAAGAAGTTAAGTGTTAATTGTCATTTAATTCTTCCTTTGGTTTAGCATGAATTGCCATGAAAAGGAATAGCTGTTTTTGTTTGTTTTTAAAAAGCTTGTCAAAATGTACTGCTAAAACTTTAAAAAATGATTTAGTTCTTTACATTTCCCAGCCTTGCAGTGGGCCAGATTAGTCTTTAGTCTTTGCTGGGTTGATTATGCCCCCCAGGCCGTATGTTTGACACCCCTGCTGTAAACCCTAGAGATGGTTGTGTGGGGAAAATCTTAGAAGACCAGCAGTTTCTGAAATCCTCCGACACTCTGGCACCAACAACCATGCCAAATTCAGAGTCACTTGAATTGCTACCATGTGATATTTGTGTTAACAAGCAGTCAAGCAGGTGTACCTAACAAAGTGATGGTGAGTGTATAAGGGTTTTGACTTGACCAAATTAGCTTGGCTGACTCCAGTCAGTTCACTGTTGAGATTTTGCAGATCATTGTCATTTTGTAGAATTTGAAGCAGCTGCAGCTGTGCTGTGATCACAGTTTCACAAATCAAAGTGTTGACCGTGTAGCAAGAGAAAAAAAAGATCTGGCTTCAGTCTGGTGTGACTCGTCTGTTTGTGGCAACAATTAAGTCACTTCAGTTTACATTTTTAAACACACATTCTTGCCTGAAAAATACAGGAATGGGGAAAAGAAGTAGTTGTCAACTGTATGTGATACTCACATACCCAGATAAGGTTGGGGAAAGCTGCAGTCGGCTGAGGCTGAAGAAGTCACTGGGATGATTGACGAAACGTTTCTCCCACTGAAAACGCTACGTCCAGATGAACACAATCAACTTTTTGGGACACAACCATTAACGTTTTTTGCAGCTTTCTAGCTGCTGTTAATTCTGTTACATTGGACTGGTTGCACTGAGCAAGTCCCTAATGTCCAATGTGGAAATGTGTCCTAGCTATTACCCTTATTTGACCTTGCTATATAGCACCAGACCTCTCTGAAAATGGAAAGAAAGCTGTTGATCGCACATCAGGAAAGTGTTCAGATGTCAGATGGGGTCAGACTGAAAACCGGGTCTTACTTTCTCACTTAAAGAAAAAAAGGGAGAGTGAGGGCAACCATATACAAAGGATGGATGTAACCTCTGGATACACAATATGAACCCAATGAATGCCTTAAATGGGAAAATGACCCTATTTGTCGCTTGATTTATGGCCCCTGTAAACATTTCTTCTAATGACTTTATAGCCTGAGTCAGGAGTTTCAAGTTCTCTTTAATACATCAGTAAGATGATGTTCATTTGGTAAATGATGCTCCCATTATAGTCTAATGGACAATAGGACAGGGAGTGCTTTAGGATGATGTTATTTTGTGACTGACAAAGTACTACCTATTATAGTCATGCAGTGTTCCTGGAGTTATAATTCAGGTCCACCCCTCACCCACCATGTCCAGTCTTGTGAGAAAAAGAAACCTGACGCCCACAAGCCAGTGTGTCATGGCACAGTGACGGGCATCCATCTTTTGCATGCACTCATGAACCACTTGCTAAGGAGAGACATAACATAGAGGACACCAACAGCAGCCACGGTCAGATACTTGGGGATTTCCATGTCTGGTATAGCAACAGCTGTTCCTTGTGTGCTTTCAGTAGTTTGTGACTTGACTGTAAACGTAGGACAGGTGAGTTAAAACGACTGAAAGCTCCGCTGATATTTGGTAACTGTTGGACAATTTGCAAACATGTTACAAGTGAATGAAGACTAGCAGGACTGTTGTGACATGAGTGCAAATGAACTGGGCGAATAATTCAAACAGATATCATTGACTTCCACTGTATTTATTTTAGTTTTGTTGTTACAGCCGTTTAATTTCATTTATTCTTGAGTGCATTTGTTGTATGTCATTTTAAAAAGTTTGGAAACTCTTGTTTAAATGATTAATTGTGCTGTTTTGAAGGCCTGACAAGACTCATGTATTATAAAGTTATTATTTATAGATGTACTTCAGGCTGGTACGGCACACATCTGATTTACTTTTTTAACGTATGAAATTTGTTTTAAGGAACTGCCAAAGTCAAAAATTACATTGAGTTTACTAGAAAACTGTCCATGTTAAGAAGCTGAAGATGTGTATTTCTGGCATTGTGTGTGTTCTCGCAGGCAGGGGTCAGCAATCATCCAACAGCTATTTTTATGCCACGGGGGACCCGCAGTAGGTGGGGGGACTCCTGAGGCATGCCTACAATGGAAATTCACCTGCCCCCCAATGTCTGTGTCTGTGTCTGGGGATTTAAGATTTGCAGGTAGCAGATAAGAGCACTGATCCTCTTCCCTGTCTGTTTTGGCAATGACAGTCCCACAGAGAGTATGCACCACGGTGTGTTCGCATGTGCTAAACTCTGCTAAGCCTCGGCCATTGGGAAGAAGCGCACATTTCCTCTTTCCAGAAATCTCTTCATTGCTGTAAGAAGAATCAAATAATCAGATTAGCTAAGGCCATGCAAACTAAGCTGAATCCCTTGATTGTGTTTGCTACCAACTAAAACAAAAAGGCAAGCTCATTCTCACACTGGGCTGGACTCGGTCTGGGGTAGATTGCCCCCTCCTCCTGCTCCTCCTCGCCCCAGGCCGTATGGAGGAGCTTTAATGGCTGCTGTTGTTTCACACTAAGAGCCAATCTGGCTGTGCTCCTGGAGCCATCAGACGGGCTGTTAGCACACAAACAACAGCATCACTCCTGCTATCAGCTGCAGTAAAAACAGTGCGGGACCTCCCGTGGTTCAGGATGATCCTAGCCCCCCCACATCCTCGCTGATGCGGGTGCAGATTAGACTGTCGGCATGCGAGGTGACTGTTTGTCACAGGCTCTGGCTAAGATCGGGCTCCAGGGCAGAATTTCTCGGATTTTTGACGGGCGTCGTGTCGCCTCCCTCTGTTCTATACAACAGAAGAGAGGAGCTGCCATCTGGATGGAGCGCAGGCCGTGCCAGGGAGGACAAAAGAAAGACAAGATTTTTTTGTGTGTGTTAATTCTTTCCCCCCCTTCGTTTTTCACTCCTCCCGTCTGCTTCTCTGTCCCCCCGTTTCCCTCCAGAGCCTCACCCCACAGTCTTCTCTGCCCGAAAGTCAACCGTAGTAAGCCCTGCCTGCAGACTTGGAATCAGGTTGTACACAGCGCCCCTCACAGCAATAACCCGTGCTGTTTTTATCTCGGTAAATCAGTCTGATTGGAAGACACCATTGATCCAGTCCAGTGCTCCCGAGCCTTTTCATCAGTCATTCTTTATGGAAAAGGCACCGATGAATACAGTTCTTGTGGCTGATCAAAAGGTCTGAAATTAAAGTCAAAGAAAATTACATCTTAACCCTCTGGGGTCTAGGGCAATATGCACCGTCAACACAAATCAAAACGGAATCGCATTGCGGCCCCGCCCCCATACCACGCCCCCTTTTATCGCCGATCTTGGTGTGACGCGCCGGCGCGTCAATAGACCACAGAGGGTTAAAATGCATTTACATTCATTTTGTAAATTACTTTTTTAAGTCATTGCGGTTTTAATGTTGCTTGCTTATAATTGTTTTTGGCTCATTATTAAGTGCATTTATTTATTTTAGAGTGCAGTTATATGGGCCAAGGCCTTCAAGACCTTCCAAGGATAATGCTGCTACTCTTCTATTAGCAACTTCACAGTAGCTTCAGAGCTAGTCTAGGACAGCCATTCCACTTCCCCAGTATAAAGGATCCAGTAGCTACTGTGACATCACTCATTTACCTTTGCCATTGGATCAGACTGAAAACACAAGCTCATTGGCTAATGGAATTAGAAGTCATTAGCAAATGTGCGTTTATTTCAGAATCCTTCTCTCTGACACTGAGGAAAAAAAAGTCTCTTTGCATTTTAATCAGTGGGAGCCAAAACGAGTAGAAGAACGCAGGTCTAATCAGGCTGTAAGGCGAGGGTATACTCAGATGCCCGCCTTTTGCCAAGGGGAACTCCAGACTAGACAGTCCAGCCCTTCTCCTGCCGACTGGTTCTGGAGCCCAAGCCGTGCGTTGAGGTGAGCCCGACTAGATCTAGCCGGTACCTCTCGGTCTCACTCACTAGATCAGGCTGCTTCCCCACCAGAGAGGTAACATTTCATTTCCCAATCACTAGTCTCGGTAGCTGCTGATCGGTTTGCCAGGGTCTCTGCTCCTGACCGCCGCCCACCACACACTGCACCCTCCTGTAAAGTGCCTCCTGTGGGTGGTGGGCCTAACGGAGGGTGGCCCCATGTCCCAGGGTCTCCATGCGCCCGGTCTCCAGGCGCTTGCGCTAGGGTACCCTCCCCGGTCCTGGCTCCAGGGTGGGGACCTGGTAACCCTATCCCGGTCAGGGTGAATTGTTCCCTTGATCTTATACTCGTAGGGTTTTTGAATCGCTCTTTTGTTTGCCATGGGAGATCCTCCCAGGGAGCAAAAGCCCCTGGCAACAAAGCCCCTGAGATCCCTGTGGCACACAAACCCCTCCACCACGATAAGGTAGCGGACGGATGGATGGAAGGAACATTTAGTATTTCCAAACAAAAGTGCTGCCATTGCTCACTCTGCCAAAGTCCAACAGTATTCACGACATGGTTAATGTTATAACATGTTGGGGAAAACTGTGTTGCTTCACTCTGTTTCTTTTGCCTTTCTTAAGTTCTACTTAAGCCTTTTTATATGTCAGCTGTATGGGGACATGCATGCAGCACTACATTATGAATAAAGAAAATGTATCATGACAGATACATGATAGATCTCCATCAAATACCATATCCCAGCAGTATGACTAAATATAAATTATTACCTATAAAGAATATTCAACTCAAAATAATTCATATTCTGTAGTAAACAGGCAAATGAGATAGAATTACTAAGATTGTGTTTGGTTAAAAATAACTTAAAAATACAATAATCCATCAGGCAGAGGGTCCTTTTTGTTTTGGAGAGCTTTCGATACACCGTAAGAAACACTGGACAGTGAGAGGTAGAAACGACTGAAGTCAAGTCTTAAAAACGATTGTTTTTTCAAACCAACACTTTGAAATCCAAAAAGACTGAGTTTAATGTCATTTGGGCAAAGAACAGGGTCTCACTAATAGTAATGGCTTATTTATTGACATTTTGAAAAGGTCTTGCAGTGATTTTTAAAATGGCACAGGAGACCTCGTTGAGCCTTGTTGCTTAAAAAGACGAGCTGCTGCATTTGAAACAACGCTGACCTTCTGAACCCATACATACACAGGAAGTGATGTAGTATTTGGCGTGAGCAATCATGAAGCCTTGAATTAAAGAAATAGACAATCTCACATTGGTGTGCGGTTTGATTGACAGAGGAGACGTGGTTTCAGAGTGCTGGCAATGGCAGTAAAAACAGAGCAGAAGATTCAGGGGAAAAAACCATCTGAATTTCAACGTGAGTAATGACAGTAATGAGAAGCTCTGCCTGCTGCGTGATTGACGGCTCAGTCGATCCTCTGTAGCTTTTGCTGTTTGATATTCAGCCGTTTTTGGTTGAGCGGCTGCGAGGAAATCTTCACTGTTTCTGTTCATGTCTGTGTTTTAAAAAAACAAAAAGATTCATCTTTAGTAGCTTATAAAATTGTATGAATATTAGTAATGGTTCCAGTCCTGTCATACAGCTGCTGTCATCTCATAGCTATTTTTATTTTCTGCAGACTGGGTCCTCCCCGGATGGTTCCTGCTGACTGCGACTGAAGAGCCTCTCCGTCACTTCTCATCACTTTACCCCACACGGGGATTTACATTAGCCAATCTGGTGAGGAACATTCAATCTTTTTCAATTAATTTCTTTTTTTTTTTTTTTTGCTGTTAAAACACCCACTCTGTGCGTGTGTGCGTGTGCGTGTGTGTGTGGACCTGCATAGAGCTTCTGAAGAAAACGGCTACATGGTTGGTGTAAGATCAGCTGTGTGGGGACATAATAGGATTCAGTTTATATCTGATGAGCTGCAGAGAAATCTTCCGATTCACAAATACTTGGATGTAATCCAGAGACGAGTTACTTGGAACTCGTGAATGTATTGTTTTGGCCCTTTGTTGATTCCTGTGTGTGTGCGTTTACGTGACTGGTTTTGTGATATATTTTATTTTTCCTCTTGTCTTGTTTGTGTGACATGACAAGAAATCTAAAATGTTCAGCAGCAGCAGCAGCAGCAGCAGCTGTGGCGCGTTACCCAGCAAACACCTCTAGAACATGTTGTCCCACATCACAAAGGTCATTGCATAATTATGTTGTGTAAATTAGCATCCAAGGTATTTATCCCCCGTGGCTGTCACATGGTGTTATTTCTCTTCTTCTTCCTCTTAATAGAGCTGCAGTGGAAATTATTTATGTGTGCTTGGAGCAGTTTGGGTACAAATTTAGCTCAGAGGCATTCAGAGGAGCAGCTCTCTGAAGAAGCTTCCCATACGATCGATACTGCAGTGTTAGATGAGTTCCTGTAGGATCGGACTTGCTAAATAGAAGCATTACAGTGTTTTGTTTTTCTTCGGCTGTTGCTTTTGAATCGATGTCTGCTTATTTCCAGTCATTTATGTAACATCATCATTTTAATATGCCAGACTTACAACAGCTAAAGTCTTTGTAGATGAGATGTTTGCATTTTTACAGGTAGCCGACTTGTGTGTTTAATTAAAAATGACAGCTTTTGAATCAGGGGGCATTCGGACTGGGTGATGAATTAGATTCTAATTAAAATTAAAATAAATTGCAGTTTTGGCTTGGAGCAGTTTTGGGTTAGTTCGATGCTGTTAGGTCTGTGGATAACACAAACTGTAGACATTTCAACTTTACATTTAAAACTTTAGACCGAATGTACCGAGGCTGCCATTCCTCCAGAAACTAATGGAGGCAGCATCTGCCTACAAGGGTCCTAGTCGAGCTTTACAAAGGAAATGCTCAGTAGCACAGAGAAAACTACAAATGAGACAGCAAAAACTACACATGGAAGAGCTCAACTAGTGCAACTGCTATAATAGCTCTGTGCTTGTTGATAAGAAAAGCAGAGTCAGCACCGGTCAGTCGCCTCCAGTGTCCCAGAGGCTAATTAAGCCCAATAAGGAGTCCTTTTAGTGCTTGGTGTCTCCATTCACCTCCAGCGACCACCAACCGATTCAGGGATTACCACCATGACAGTTACCTGCTACCTTGCAGTCACAGCTCCGTTCAGCTGTCTAAAAAGCTGAGGTGTGGAAACAGGGTCCGTGTTCAGAGGCTCGATGTCCCCAGCTTTCCTTGGAGTACCATTGAAGTTCTGCTCGAGGTGGGGATTAAAACTCCTGTGGATCCCAGTCTCTGCCATATGTTTCCAGCGTACCCTCACTGTACGTTTGGGTGTTCCCGGCTTGTCCCCCCATCACCTGATAAAAGTCCGTACCAGCTGCTGATCAGTTGACAGCTCAGCTCCTCTTTTCACCTGAAAGTCCAGAACATACCGCCACAGATCTGATACTATTACAGAATCGATTATCGACCTGCATCCGAGAGTGTCCTGATGCCACTCTGCTGTGCACTAAAGAGCACATTGGTGTTCAAACATGGTGTTCATTAGGGACAAACTGTGATTTGCACAGAAGTCCGATGATACAACACTGCTCGGGTTCAGATCAGGCAAACCGTTCCTCTAAATGACTCCCCTCCAGCCCTCACTGCTGTTTCCCACATGAGCGTTGAAATTTCCCAGTAGGACAATGGCGTTGCCAGGTAGGGCACCCTCCAGCACTGCACCCAGCAACTTCAAGAAGGCTGAGTACTTTGTATAATTAGACTGAAATCTGGATGCCTTCCATGACCTACAGTTGCAGGAAAGCAATGCTCCACTTGAAAAAGACAAATAATTTACAGGCACAAGCTGGGGCGGGATGCCACCTCTGCCAGCCACGTCTCGCCGTAGATAACTCTGTGGACTGGTTCCACAGTCCAGGCCATGTGAGGACGAGAGCCCGACTGGATCTCTGTCATACTCACCAGCGAGAGATCATCGGTTACACAAAAGTGTCATAATCGTATTTTCCACCAAACGGTTAATGGTAGCAGCAAACTAATGAGATGTTAGGTATCCCAATGGTTTGAAATGATGCAACCATACCTCATGCTTATAGCCTGAGAATACCGATTGGACAGAGTGGTTAAATGTGGTGTGTTTTCTTTTTTCTTTTCACATTAGTTAATAGCAATAATTAAATATTAAAATGCTATTAAAAGTTCCTAAATTAAACTGCTGGACACCTAGTTTAGAAGCTGCAACTCTAAATGTTAAGAAAAAAATCATTAACACCACTAATCAGTTACTTGAGTAGTGCTCCTGACTGAATAATGCTAGACTGTACCACAGGACAACCACCTGCTGTCTGACACCAGATCACCTTTCAGGTGGTAAATATCTCAAAGCTTTCTCGCCTGTTAATGAAATGGCAGCAGCTGCAGTAGCCTGCTGGCTATCGTGAATT
>VOQK01026316.1:11221-22619 GCA_015052645.1 Benitochromis conjunctus
GTTGGGAATTAATTTAGATTTGTGGTTCTTTAGATATGTAATCTAAAGAACAAAAGCAGCGAGGGAAATCATCTCATCAATCTAATCTTTTCATTTATGAGTTCAACATATATCCTACATTCTCCATTTGTATTCAAAAAAGGAATATCATATCAGACTATTAGAGCAGGATCATGCTGTGTGTTTGTGTGCACTGGTATAGATATATATATATATGTATATACAGCCCTGTTCCCAGACAGAGTTGTGACACTGTAAAATGTACATTAAACTGAATGCAGGGATCTTATACTTCATAGAAAGTCAGTCAAAGATATGATTTCAAATATTGAAACTGATCTTTTTTGTATTAATTATTTTAAAAATATGCACATTTTGAATGTCGTGTTTCTAAAAATATAGAACAGAGACAACAGGAGTGTGGAGAAGTTGTATAATGCTAAAAAAAAATCCACCTTGCGGTAAAATCCTACAAGTAACTGGTTAATGATTAGTAACATTATTGGCTTTATAAATAGTATTGCAGAATAGTGCAGCCTTTCGGTAATAAAAATGGAGAGTGATTAACTTCTGGTCATTGTGAAAGAAAGTCTAGGCAAATATATAACACTCTATTGATCCTGAACAACATATTCACCTTTCTGAGCAACATTAATGTTTCTTATTTCAACAAAACGAGGAAAATCTGCACTGTGTTTGTATTAACACGATTTCATTCAGTAATAAAAGAGTTTGGGTGCTAAGCCCACCTGTCTGTATTCTTGTGTAATGAAAGCGAAAGTACAACTAAAGACACCCCGGGCTTCTGAAGAAATGAAATCTTTTATCAAGACAGAACAATAAAACACCTGAACGTTTAAAACTACTCCTCAGTTCCCAAACACCGAGAGTGTAATTAAAGGAAGAGGTGAGAAAAGGCACAATGTGAAAAATTCTCCTGTCTTGATATTTGATAAGTTGTGTTTGTAAAAATGTAGATATGAAAAAAAGAGTTTGAATTATTTAGGAGACATTGCCTTTTCTTCACATCGCAATAGCATTTATAGAATCTTTTATAAGCATTTATATGAAGGCAGGTATCACAGCTATGCAGATATGGAAACAGCCAGTGTTTTCATTACTAACTAGTTTATGAAGCCACTTTTCAATACACTATATAAACATGTATATAATTGCACTTTATATATATCAGTAATATACAATTGGTAATCCCCACAAAACATCAACCAATATGTTCTAACTTAGTATTGTCAATGACATTTTTCCCTACACAATTATTATGATTTCACTGTGGAATTCTTCATTTCCTGCTTTCAGCTGATTGTTTTATTCTGTCTTTGGTCCCGATCATCTGCATCCTCCTATCCACTCAGCTAATTCAAATAGCTGTAAGCAATGTTAGGAGTGTGAGGTGACAAGATGATGAAGCATTTCACTTTGATATTCTGCTTGTGACTTTAGTTTATTTGTATTTATAAAGCACTCTTTTAAACAAAGTTACAAAGTGCTGAACAATAATAATTAAAAGTTAAAAATAAATACAGTGAAGTAAAAAACAATTTAAAATTTAAAAAGATTTTATAAATGCATTAGCAGCTATAGAAAGCCACATTCAATTCAATTTGATTGTATTTATGTAGCAAAGTAGAGAGCCTACTACAATATGGAGAACCCCAACAATCAGAAGACTCCTTTTGAGGAAGCACTTGGCGACAACGGGAAGAAAAAACTCCCTTTTACAGGAAGAAACCTCTGGCAGAACCAGGCTCAGGGAGGGGCAGCCATCTGCACCAAATTGGGGCTGTTATATGATAAAACAAACAAAAAAAGAAAAAACTGCTTAAAGAAGAGATGCAAATGTCTTCAAAGCACGAAATGTCCTCAAAATAGTGTTTTAATCTATTTTCACGTTATATTGAGTCTATTAAAACACATATATAATACACACACACACACACACACACACACACACACAGAATATATACACATATAACGTGTGCTGATGGATGACTAATCTCATTACTCCGAAAACATCAGTACCATAGACTACAATTCAATTTTCAATAAAATCCGATAACTTCCACATTTTGAGTAAACCCTTTTAAATTAAGCGTTTCATCGCTCTCAAGCTAGAACTTTACAAAGAACAACTACTGTCATCGGATCAGATTTACTTCCACTGTAGAAACACTAGGTGGAGCTAACCATCCACCACCAGGCGGTATACTCCAATAACACAATTTTATAGTACAGTATACAATGTTTTCTGGTGATGGGCACCTCGATAATTTAGTAATAACAAACAGATTTCAAAGCATATTAAAAACGAGTCGAAGGCACAGACTAAGGACACTAATGCTGCGCATGGTGAATTTGAATGTCTATGCTTTAGAATTATTTGAAACAGGCAAAAAGAAAATAAAAAATAAGCTGAAAAAAGCATTCCTCGTCTGTATCCCCACATAAGCCCCCCCTATCGTGAAAGTGAAATCTGCCATCCGTGCTGCAGTTCCTCTACAGTCTTTAATTTGAAGTCACTCCTACCAGGACGTATTTCCTCAGGCACAAGTGCGCGCTGCAGCCTGCCGTCTTATTAACGCACAGGTTTACTGACACCGGACTGGATCTACAAAGGACCCAAGGACACAGACTTTTGAATCTAGTTAGCCTGTTTAAAAGCAGCTAACATTGGCATCATTTTTATTGCACGGCTCCCTGGACGGATGGCATCCTAATAAGAAAAAAAAGTTATCACTCGGGGGAGAATGCTTTGCGTAAAAAGGGTCTGAGTATGAATTATGTATTGCACAGAATCTTGGCTCATTTAGCCAACGATTAATTTACCGGAGAGAGGCGCATCTCCATCTCGTGGGATGCGAGCGGGGCATGTCTTGGCTGAATGCTGTTGTACGGTTTTGGCTAGACGGTGCCAAACTTGCGCAAAGAGCTCCATTCTGCACAAGAACTGATCGTTGCAAGTAAGGTGACCGAAAGCCCACAATGTCAGCCATACGGCGGAAATTTGGTGAGGACTACCAGGTGGTAAACACCAACCTGAGCATGACTTTTTCCGCGCCGGTGAAGAAAAAGAGGCAGCGGTTTGTGGAGAAGAACGGCCGCTGCAATGTCCAGCACGGTAACCTTGGGAGCGAAACCAGCAGGTACATCTCTGATCTCTTCACCACACTGGTGGATCTAAAGTGGCGCTGGAATCTGCTCATCTTCATCCTCACGTACACGGTGGCGTGGCTGGTCATGGCTTCGATGTGGTGGGTCATCGCCTACATCCGCGGAGACCTGAGCCACGGCGGACACGACTCGTCCTACACCCCGTGCGTCGCCAACGTCTACAACTTTCCCTCCGCGTTCCTGTTCTTCATCGAGACCGAGGCGACCATCGGCTACGGCCACAGGTACATCACTGAAAAGTGCCCCGAGGGTATCATCCTCTTCCTCTTCCAGTCGCTGCTGGGCTCCATCGTGGACGCTTTCCTGATAGGCTGCATGTTCATCAAGATGTCGCAGCCCAAGAAGCGCGCGGAGACGCTGATGTTCAGCCAGGACGCGGTCATTTCGCAGCGGGACGGGAAGTTGTGCCTCATGTTCCGAGTGGGAAACCTGCGAAACAGCCACATGGTGTCCGCTCAGATCAGGTGCAAACTCATAAAGGTAAGCACGTGTGTTACCCGGGTGAAAGCCAGAGGGTGTAGATCTGCGCCACCTCAACTCTGAACGTGTTGTCTCTGAATAAAAACGCTCAGGTGGATCTGAAATTGTTAAGTGTGTGATTGTGTTTCAAGCCATGCACCGAATTTCTGTTCATTCCCAGATTTGACCATTTCAAGGCAAATATTCCAATCCGGCCCACTGGACGGCCTGGAATATGCGAAGGAAAGCATAGACTTAGAACATTTAACTGTAACTGCCCTCAACTTCCATTCATCCCACACCAAAGTAATTAAGTAATAGATAAACCGTTAAATGACTGAACATTCCTGTGTTTTCACTACTATACAATATTTTTTTAATTAATGCAAGATTTATATTTTATAATTACAGGACAGTCTGGGCAACAAACTACCAGAAGTTTAAGATCAGCCTGTATGTGGCCCACGATTTGAAATGAGTTTGGCATCCCTGCCGCAGGGGCTCTGCTTTTAAAGGGAGGCTCCATCGTGAGCTGTACTTTAATAAGTGGCCATTTACTCCCCAGAGCATCCTACTTACAGCTACAGGCTGTGTATTTCAGCTCTGCGTTTATCAGCTCTCCTCTCGCTTCATTTCTGAGATGCTGAGTGAGCCGCCTGCTTCAGCGAGTGTCACCACAAACTGCCCCCCCACCCCTCCTTCAGTCAGCAGTATGGCTGTCAGTGGGTTGTATATTCAAGTTCAGCTTCTACTTAAGCTGTCCACAGATGAGATGAACGCCCCCCCCCCAGGAAATAGTTTGTGGCAAACTACAACACGAGCACTTGGTTAAAAGTCAATTTCTAAACTTAACAGGCTGCAACGGCTGTAATTCCAGTGGCCACTCTTTCCTAAAGACAGGACAAAAATGCAACTATTAAAAACTGAGACGTGACAGTGATTTGGCATTTTACCAGAGCAACTGCTGCCTTTCAGTGCTGCAAAAAATAAAAATCCGGAGGATGAAAGGAGAGCCGAGGCAGCTGCTGTCGGCTATGATAAAAGGGAAGAGGAAAACATTTTGTGTCATGCAATTTCACAACTGAAATAGACTGAAACTGCAGCTTCAAACAGCAGTCTCTCACCAGGGGAATGCTTTTCTCAAGTTCTCTAAGCAACTTTTTTTTTTTTTGGCTGCCTGCAGAACTTATGACTGATGGCTGGACAGCTCTCCGCAGTGTCTGTGTGTCTCAGGTGCTGCAAAAAGTACAAACGCAACAATTCATCACAACCTGAGAACTTTGTACAACCCGCATAAGCTCCCTGTAGCAGTGTTCATCAGTTTAAACCTTAATAGACGTCTAAAGGCCGGCAGCTCTTTGTTGTGAGAGTTAGCTGTGCGTTTGTCACTTCTATGGAGTCGTGAGATGATCTCTGGTGACAGCTCACTTTTTTGAACTCACACCAGCGAGTTGAGCGCACTAAGTTGTTTATTTTGCATTCTTAACCAAGACAACAGCAAAAAAATCTTTAAAGTCGTTTTAAAAGGTTTAAATCCTGCTATTTTTCATTTGACTTCAATAAAAAAGAAAGAAATAATAAATAAAAGTCACTCAGCATTATTAAATGCCTTATTACGGCCACTGTTTCCGCTCTTTCTCCCTCTCTAGGATGATTTTTATTTAATGACGTTATCAATTGTCCTTTAATTAACAGCCCAGAAAGGCAAAGAAAAAATATGGTGTCTTGATTGCACTTAATCACCAGTCTCACAGATGAATAATCACAGAGAATGCACCATCATCAACTTTCCTCCCTCCACAGAGGAGAGCAGTTCAGTTCAAGCCGTTTTGCACTCTGTAATAGTCGTCTCTAATGCGTTCTGTCCTGTTTGAAATAACAGAGTGAAAGCAGTAAAACAAACACCCACGGGACAAGCTTTTAAATTTCAGCCTCAATCAGAGCCACTGTAGATTTATCATTAAAGAGGAATTGTTGGGAAAGTTTAAGCTGTGTTCGGTTCCTGATACCGTAACCGAATTCGTCAGGCAGCCAGGTGTGATTTGTAGCATTCACAGGAGAACGTACTGGAACAAATGCTGCATTACTGTTGCTGATTAGATACATAATGGAGACCCAGGTAGCTTTCTCAGTCTTGCCTCACGTCTCAGGTTTAAGTGAACGTGCCAGCCTGGAGTGCTGCGTAATTACTGCATGGTAAACATTTGCTGTTTAGAGTGCTTTCATTCATCAGCTTTTTATTTTTTTCAGACTTTATTTAAACAGTCCTTGGCTTCCTTTCTGAGATCAATTGATTAAATTTATGTCGTGATCCTGATCTGGGATTTCTGCCAGTGAGTAATGATCATTAAATGATATTTTTAAGCCACAATTATTTATGTGTTGATGGAAGGTCAGACGTCCAGGACATACAAATCATGTGTAAAATAAAAATAAAAACATCCAGCACCATCAATTATGTGCTGGAGACAAAACCTGTTTTATGAATTCATAAGTGTTGTCCAGATTTAGCTGGTTGTGATACTTTAGGATGAAGCCTTGTTCGTCTTTGCATTCTGGACTAATCGTGCTGTGAAATCTGTGCGGAGGGTATCACCGTAGCACTGCTGCATTGTTCCTTTTTCCCTGTCCATGTACTTGCGTCACTGTGGTGTCAGACTGCACAGTGGTGTATTGTAGAGTAGATTGATTCTACATGGCCCTCTAGTACTACAGCTGCGCTGTGCAAACGATGCCATGGCTCGTGTTCAGGTGGCACGCCACTCAAGGTCACTGTCAGATGTTTTGCCCACAAAGCTGGCTGAAGAAATGAGGCGTGCTGCAGTAAATCCTAATGATGGAGCAGTGCAAACGTACGGTGGCATGGCAGCATTAATCAGTTATGGGGATAGTCAGAGATACCTAGGCATGGGCTATAAATTTGCTGTGGGACCTGGATACTCTGGACTTTTGGGAAAAAGTAAAGTTGGTATGCGAGCATTTGGACTCTTCAGCTATATAATTTTTCAGACTCTTTTACATAATAATGCAAGAAATTGTCACTGGAGCACTAAATAATTCCCTTGCTACGTGGGCGTCTATTGGCTATGAACATGATCTCCTCAAGTTTGCCCTCTAATTGGTGGATGTGAGTTTCATCAGGAGAAGTTTAGAGGACTGATGCACAAGTAGAAATGTAAAGTAGGAGGTGATGCCGGGCGTGCCTGTTCCCATTTCACATGTCTCTTTTATTGATATGCTCAGTGACATATATGGGACTTGTCTAGAAGATGTGATAACAATGTAACAGATTTACTTTAAATATTGGAGCTTTATTTCCCAAGTTCTGTGAGACAGGCCCAAATACATTTTAAATGATGATGATGTTGTTATGTACAGGAAGTCAGTAAGAAGCACAGCTGCGACAAAAATGTAAAAACAAAAGTGTCCCTGTCCAAAGCTGAGCCTAGACACTCTTTGGAGTGGCCTCATTTGCACTGATTGTATCTGTGATCTCATTCTTTTAGTCACTTCCCACAGCTCGTGGTCATAGGTGAGGGTGAGAATGTAGATCGACTGGTAAATCAACAGCCTCGCTCTCTTTGCCACGGCAGAGCAGCATAGCATTGACATCACTGCGGATGCTGTAAAAGTCCATCTGTCAATCTCCCACTCCCTTCTTCCCTGACTTGTAACTAAGACTCAGAGATACCTGAACTTCTCCACTCGGGCTAGCAACTCATTCCCAGCTCGGAGTGGGCACGCCATCCTTTCTGCCTGAGAACCGTGGCCTCAAACGTGGAGGTGCTAATTTTCTTCCCATTTGCTGCACATTCAGAAGCAAACTGCCCCAGTGCAAACTGGAGGTCATGGCTTGAAGGAGCTATCAGAACTACATCTGCTGGAAATAGCAGATCCTGAAAAACACCAAATGTGACGCCCTCCACACTTTGGTTGCCACAGAATTGGTGACAAAGGGCAGGAGTGGGGAAGTCCAACAATGGAAAAAATCAGACGTGTTGAGAACAATACAAATCAAACTCTAACTATAGTAATACCAGGACAAAATATGCTTCACTTACAGTACTATTAACATCCACAGGGCTGCAGGGAAATTCCCTCTCCAAGTCTACAAAACACATTTCGAATGATTGGACAAATTCCTGTGCACCCTCAAAAATGCTCAATAGAACAAAGAGTTAGTTATGGGTTATGGCACCAGGATAAAAACCATGTTATTCTTCCTAAATGTAAGATTCAAGTAACCAGTTTGCAGTACTAGATGTGGGTTTGTGAACCCATTCAACTGCATTCAGTTCAATAGTGCTGTTAGACAAGTGTATTTCAAGGCATTGGTTGGCACAGTGTACATATATATAGCCACTTTTAAAAGAATTAGGAAGAATGCATCTTCAGGCTCTCTTATATTTCACCAGACACAAGTTAATTGCTAGTAGATCCCAATTTTATGGCTACACATAACAAATTTAATTATGAGCAGAAAAACAGTTCCCTGGCAGTACTACCCACCCTATATGTAAAAACATAAAAGTCCTTGAAATTCCATTAATATTGATGCAGCAATAATTACTAAACCAGTGGAATGCAGAGGTGCTCTGACCCCTGCAGCACAAGTGAAATATAATATTAATATGGAAACATGCAGGCATGTGGGTTGCTGGCAGTGCGCGGATGTAACGAGCTTATCGTGGCAAGAAAAAAAAATCGGTGGGACAAAGGAGATGGAAGCAGTAAACAGCGCCAAGTGTGGCAAACAAGACTGAACAAAAATACAGCGGGGGAGAGTGACAGCTGGGCGGTGCTCGTCAGTGTCAACAGAAGCTTGTCTCAGTAGGTTGGTCCACAGCAGGAGATAAGTGATAAGGGCGCGAAGCAGACAGACAGGCATGCATGCAGGACCTTAGCGAGACAGGCAGGCAGATAGGCCGGCATGACTCGCGACATCTGCCGCCGTCTAACTCTGAAGGACAAGCATGGAAAGCAGGAGAAAGAAGAGAAGAAGAGGCAAAAAAAGAGAAAGCTTTAATGTTGTGACAGACAGATTGAGAGGCAGAATGCAACGTCTGTGCGAGAATCACATTTTATCTCCCGCTCAAAGCTCAGTAGCTGGACACGTGTCCACATTTGCATGTCAAACACAAAAGCGACGCATGTGTGTTGCGTTGTCAGTGTTTGGGTTTCTTAGTATCTTTCGCAAACACATGCATTTGAACACACTGTCCACACAAACTGTCAGTGAAGGGGAAGCGAGTCACCAGGGATAGGGCCTGCTTTCACTCAACTTGAATCTCAGGTGGCTTGGTAAATTAAGCACCCCCTCCATATCAGGACCTCTTCCAAAGGCCATTAATTTCCCCCTTGTGGTGCTGACTGTTTAGCAGCACTAAGAGAACACACAAGGCTTTTACCTTGTTGAAGCCATACACTATCCAGCAGCTTTCTGCGTCCTTGGCAGGGGTATAATTCTGTTGTAGTACTACAGCGCTAGTGAGGCGAGCAGTGAAAATTTATTAAAATCAGCAGTTTTACCTTTACACCCAGAAATAAATGACTTACCAGTACACTGGTTTCCAAACTCAGAGAGAAGGAAGCTGAAATAAACAAAATGAAGGGGAAAATCTCGTGCAGTAGCACCATTATTATATTTAAATACAATGAAATCTTGAGCTTTGCCTGTTTTTGATGTCATAAAGATTGATGCTAAAAAGAAGAACAGTTAGATGCATAATTAAGCTGGATAATAAGGATTTAAGCAGCAATACCTATTACCACACTGGACTGCAATTCACTGTTCATTAAGTGCAAATATGAAAACACCAGAGGCATAATTGACGAGCCTCAGCGTTAGCATTTTGTTGTCAATACCATAGTTAGACAAGAGGGTGAAATGCTAAGTTATTTAGTTCAGTTGTCAATAATCAAGGCGCTTGGTATTGTAAGGTAAAGACTTAATAATAACAGAGAGAAAACCCCAACAATCAGAAGACCCGTATGAGCAAAGAAGTGGCAACAGCGGGAAGGAAAAACTCCCTTTTAACAGGAAATAACAATCTGCTGCAACCGGTTTGGGGGTGAGGGGATGGAGACAGGACAACTTCTGTAGCATACAGTCTGTACCAAGCAGGAGGTCATATTTGTCAGGTAATTACATCAACAATAAAAACAAACATTAAAAAACATGGGCGTGCTCTAAAAGGAGCTTCTGTAAAGTTTTTATTAAAGGCTGTAAAAGCATTAAATTCATTGCTGAAGTTAGGCATAGCCACACAGGAGTTAGTGGGGACTGTCTTGCTTTTGAAGCAGGCCTCAAGAAGCCATTGAAGGAACTGCTGGTTGAACTACTCATTTCTCAGCCCTGGAGGTTGCTGCTTTGAAACGATAGCTCTTTGCTTCTTAGCTAAGCAAACTGCCTGATGAATGCCGCTTTATATTTATCATGCAGAGTGAGAGTAATATTTCCAAGCTCTCAGCAATAAAGTGAAAAGTATTTAATGTCAGACGATGTAATCCTATAAGCTGGGATTTAGACCAACAGCCTTGGTAAGAGTGTGTTGTTTATGGTGGCTACCAGTAAGACAATCGATCCAGGAAGTCCAGTTGGAGTAAACAGATTAATGCATTTAACGGCTTAACAGTTGCCAAAACATTTTACAGTGGTTTGACTCACAGACCTTGATTGTTTTAGGCATCAAGGAAACAAGATGGAATCGCTTAATCTTTAATGGCAAAGGTAAACAGAAGTGGTTTGTTTGTTTTTGGCAGAGCCCCCCTGTGAAGGCACCCCTCCATTCCAGGTATGATCAGACTCTGACTGAGGAGATTTTACATCCCTTCCTTGATGAAATCCCCAAATCGAGTAACATTATTTTATTTGTTACGAGAATACACCCCACAGACTGACAGATCAAAGGAGCAGTAGGTGGTGTAGCTTTTTCTGCTTGCTTCCTTTTAAGGAGAGTCCTCACTGTTACATAAAAAAACATCCACATTTCTTGCTTTTTCGACTTAACTTCAGTGGACATGTTACATCGGCTCCCCGTCTGCGCGTTCAGCGAGCAGCAGCCACTGATGCAGCGTGATGGGTGACACTTTCCCTCAAGAAGGCGAGCTGGGGATCTGTGGGCACAGACGTCTTCCTGTGAAATGTCACACCCTTCTGTCCTCAACATCACGGTGAATACAAATGACAGGCTGTTTGCCATCTGTGAGCCGATTGGCTCCTTGCTCAAAGGGCCGGGGAGGCCAATGTTCATGAAAGTTAACAGTCGGTGACGGGACGAAAATATAATCTATTTAATCTACTTAATAAACATTAACAACGGGGAAAGATGATTTTCCTCCTTCTGTTTATGTATGAAATGTTAGAACTCATATGAGTATTATCAGTATTTTTTCTTTTTGGCCTTTTGTTTGAGCGTCTTTCTTAACATTATTAAGACATTATTTTCTTAATAATGTTTTAGATTTGGTCAACGATATTGGTTTTTGAGGCCAGACTGTTGCAGAGAATTTCACTGGGGTCTAATCTGCTGGAAATTAGGAGGTGTGTACACGCTGAAAGACTTTGCCAAAAATGAAATAAAGATTACTGCTGCTTGGGTTGTCAGAAGGAGATGCTGGGAAGGTGACAGACTATTGTTTTAACACCTTCATTCTCACTTTTACCCTGCATGTCTGCCAGTCAGTGTGACAAGTACATTTCAGTGCTGTTGTCTCTCCAGGTCAGTTGTTCTTGCTTTTCCCATTATAC